>JAOTQR010075637.1:0-46338 GCA_025774065.1 Solanum ossicruentum
ATATGCATGTTTGAGGGAATTATACACATATTTCCTCCAAATTCGCACCATGATTCTAAGCTCATTTTTTATTTGATTTGAGTGATTCAAAAGACTACATGACTCAGTTTTTCGTAAGGAATATCATGATGAAGTTAGATTCAAGATTTAACACATATTTTGAGGGAAATCTCTACTTTTTCATTCATTATATATCGAGAATTAATGAAAATTTTACACTGCAATGTCTTGGTCATTTCTCAACAGAATTAAGTAAAATTTGTGTCTAAATTATTCTATGTTCTGAGAGGAATGCTGTGATATTCTGGATGTTTGCTGATTTTTTCTGATTATTGAGAATTTTCACTGAGATATTTTGGAAAGAATGTTTTTCAAGAAAAGTTTTTTACTTTGTTTTTCGGCTTTTTCTCGATCTTATTGGGTCCATTTTGGGCTAAATTTCTGATTATGGACTCAGGGAGATGTGGTGATTATTTTTGGGGATTGGTTCAACATTTCAGGTGTAGGCCCCAATTTTCTCCATTTTACTTGTAGTAAACGTAATTTTACCCATTTTTTGAGATTTTATAGTCAAATCAACCGTATCTTCTGACTTATGTTTTGATAGACGAACAGTATCAAGAGGCAATTTAGAGGATAGAAATTAGGGTGGATTGAATCAGAGCAGGAGCGGTCAGATGCTAGATAGGCTACATTTTCTCTAAATCCTAGACTGAGTTGAAATATTTGCATATTTGAGTTGGAATGTGTGGACATGTATTATTTGTAGATTGAGTTATGGAGTATATGTTGTATATGGCTGGATGCAATCTATGTGTTGTGTGTGTGTATATATATATATAACATTATGGGACGGTAGTTGTTATATTGAGGGTTGTGTTGGCTATAGTTTTTATATTACCTTAGTTCTTACATTTTATGACTATGAAAGGGCCTGAAGGGGGTTGGATGGAGCTATGAACATGTGACAGGTATGTACATTGGGCTTCTGTCATAACCCAAGCCTAGAGCCTAGATATGACATGGCGAATAGGAACTCAAAGGGACCCCAAACAAGCCTCTTAGCATATCATTTACACATCCTTAGTTACGGAAGCAATTAAATAACAATAAGAGAATAGAAATAAGGATAAAGGGAGTAAGGGAAATCTTCAATGGCATAGATCATCAAAAGAGTCAAAGCTCAAGCAGAATTTACATAACTTGTCCAACAACACTTCTAACATAGATCAGGTGGGGGCCAAGACAACTTTTCAGGCTCACCCTTTTGATATCAAAGTTCAACAGAAGGAAATAGCAAAAGTAAGAGTGCAAAGCTTGTGTCCCCGAACTTGAGGACTCCCCAATATCTATTCTTCAAGATGACCAACTAGCCACAGGGAGGATGATCGTGAGGGGCACCGATTCCTACATGGTAACATTATGTAGGCATAGAGTATGTGTTAGTATGTTTGAATGTACTAAGTATATAGGATGTAATGCAATAAGAGATAGGCAACATAATCAAAATGCATATATATAAACAAAAGATATTATATAAGCAACAAGACATGCATGATCAATATTTGAAGTAAAACATACTTAAATAGAACATAATACATGTGTAGGAAGAGACCATCATTATAGACCAAGAAACTATAACTTGGAATCCAAGGCATACCACTCCTTTGGGAAGTGATTGAGGAATCTACCACTCAATTTGTAGATGGACATACCACCCCTCATCAAAGTGATTGAGGAATCTACTCCTCAATTGGTAGATGGGCATACCACCCTCCATTATAGTGATTGAGGAATCTACCCCTCAATTGGTAGATAGGTATACCATCCCCCCATCAAAGTAGTCAAGGTATATACCCCTCAACATGGTAGATGGGCATACCACCCCCCATCAAAGTGGTTGAGGTATATCACCCCCTTAACTAGGTGTGGTCAACTTGCAATACTATATATACTTTTCATGAAATCATCACGTACAAACATTCCTTTCATCATCATATAGTCACTTGACTCGTAAACTATGCGATAGAGCATTTATAACTCAAGAACCCTTAACCAGACATTTCATCAAATACTCGGTGGATGTATAATGCTAGTCCAAAATCATACAATTTAAGAGTAAAATCATGTGAGAAAACTTAATGTAAATCACATCACCAACACTTGGTAACACCTTCATGCAATGTACATTGAAAACCTTCATCAAATCTCATAATAGATCATAGATTCATTGCTCAAAACATTCTTAAACAATCAGATTTTATGAAACCCAACATAGTCTATATTCAAATTTCATAATAGATGATACGCATAGATAATCAACTTGAAAACATGCAATTTATATGAAAAAGAAGGTTGGACACCATGGGTAAAAGGACCCATGGTTAAAACCCACATACATCAAACTTGGGAATTTCTTTGATGAAGATTTGAATGGGAACTTGAAGCTTGAATGGAATTTCTTGAATCTAGAATGAGTTTGGGACACTTGAATTTAGGTGAAATATTTGGCTAAGTTTTAGAGAGGATTTTGGGGAATATCTTGAATGACATAAGGTTGAAAAATGGCTAAGTATAGGTGTTTTTATGCATAAGAAGACTTAGGCCAAGACTCCAAGGCCTTAAACCAAAATTAAAAAAGATTGGGAACAAAATGTACTACTCCACGATGGCTCCGTGTCGTGGAGCAAACGCAAAGGCCCACTAGAAATGAAACTTTTGGCAAAATGAAATATTGGTATGGGTGCTCTAAAGTTTGGGGTTATACCCACTTCCCACTTAATTTTTCCCCCTGATCACGAATATGAAGTTAGATTTACGATATCTTGCATGAATTTTGAGATATAAGAAAATTACTAATATGGAAATTTTTTAGGCACCTTTTCGGACACTTTTTGGGGCGTTTCATTATCATTCCCTTGGGAACATTCATCTCCGATTGTCAAAGAAGCATATATATGAAGAATAATCATGAAGCAATCAGCCCCAACAAGAATTCAATAATGCATTTAAACACCATTTTTCAAAAATCTCAACATAAGTGTCAAAATCACCATGAACTTGTCAACATAAGCATGAATACATGCAAATGATATAAGGCTGATACATAAGACTTGAGATAACATAGTGTACTTGCATTAGTACCTTAGGATTTAGTATAATGGAATAGATAGGGATATCACTTTTGCATGTCCACCTCGGCTTTCTATGTGGCACTTTCATTATTGGTTTCTACAAAGAACCTTGATGGAAGCAACATCATTGTTCCTCAAACTCTTCACTTGTCTATCCGAAATTTCTACTGCAACCTCTTCCTAAGTCAAATTGTCTTCAACAACACCCACAACATCAAGAGGCAGAATAGCACTTGGGCCACCCACATACTTTCTCAACATAGTCACATGGAAGACCGGATGAACCATATTCATATCATTGGGCAACTCCAACTCATAGGCAACCTTGCCAATCCTCCTCAACACCCTATAAAGACCCACAAATCTTGTACTCAATATACCTTTTTTACCAAAATAAACCACACCCTTCATGGGTCGGACCTTCAAATAAACCTAATTACAAACCTTAAATTGAAGCTCCCTTCTCCTCACATCGGTATAAGACTTTTGTCGACTTTGTGATTTTTTCAACCTCTCCCTTATCAACCTCACATTCTCCATGGCATCCATAACCAACCCAGGGCCTAAGAAGTCCATCTCTCCTACCTCAAATCAACCAACTGAGGACCTATAACATCTACCATAGAGAGCCTCAAAAGGAGCTATACCAATGCTTGAATGATAGCTATTTTGTAATCAAATTCAATGAGTGGAAGGTGATTATCCCAACTACCCTCAAACACCAAAACACAATCTCTAAGTATATCCTTAAGAGTTTGGATAGTTCTTTCAACTTTGCCATATGTTTGAGGGTGAAAGGTCGTACTAAGCTTAACCTTGGTACCAAGACCTCTTTGGAAGGAGCTCCGAAAGTGAGAAGTGAATTGAGCACCATGATCTGAGATGATTGACAAAGGCACCCCATGAAATCTAGCCAATTCATGAATGTACAACTTAGCATAGTCTCCGGCACCATAAGTAGTCTTAACTGGTAGGAAATAAGCCAACTTGGTCATTCTATCAACCACAACCCAAATGGAGTCAAATTGTCTTCTAGTCTTGCTATCCAACCACAAAGTCCATGTTAATTTTCTCCCACTTCCAAGTAGGAATCTCTATATCCTGGGCTACGCCACCCGGCCTTTGATATATGGCTGTGACTTATTGGCAATTATGGCAACCAGATACAAACTTAGCAATATCTCTCTTCATGCAACCCCACCAAAACACTTCCCTCAAATCTCTATACATCTTGGTAGAACCGGGGTGAATAAAATAGGAAGAATTATGAGCCTCATCAAGAATCTTCTCTCTTAAGTCATCAACACAAGGCACACCTACTAGAAATGAATTTTTTGGCGAAATGAAATTTCACTACGGGTCCTCTAAAGTTCAGGTTATATCCATTTCCCACTCACTTTCGCCCCCTGAGCATGAATATGAAGTCAAATTTTTGATATCACGCACAGATTTTGAGATATAAGGAAATTACAAATGTACGAATTTTTGAGGCACCTTTTTGAGCACTTTTTAGGGCATTTCATATTCACTCTTGCTTGTATGTGTGTGGTCTAAGGCTACCAGAATATACTTGCTATTGAGGTTTCCTTGTGATTACATGCTACCATTTCGCTGAATCTAGTATCTATATCTAGTTTGTATGTATATGCACGATGTGGCTGCGGTTATCTTTATCTTTTCTGAGTACTTCTAGTAGAATTTCCTGATCAAACATGATTATATGTTGCCCGGTAGTTTCTATTATCTTGTATATTGTTGTTACCTGTTGTGTGCTTATACCACTAGATAGCGACTAGAGAGATACACCATGTTCTGGGGAGGGGTATAGCGCACCCCTAAGGAACCCTCATATTCAATGACACGAGAGGTGTTGCTACTGATCCACTAGCAAATTAGAGATAGGAATGCAACCTTGGTTGCTAGGTGTGAGCTATATCATATGCGCTTCCTAGGGTTATATGTGATGAAATACTAGCTATATGGGTTAGTCCTGGGAACCAGCATCCTGTTTAAAGAAGGGCACATTATCAATGGGTAGGCACATGGTTCCCTTGGGCGAAATCATTGATAGCAGCTAAGCTTTGATATGATTTTGGGTAGGTGACATCCTTTTGTTTATCTAGGCTTTTGTGCCCTAGCTTAGGTTATACCAACGTTGCTTTATGAGTTGTTTTACATAGAAAAGGGGCCTGGGAAGGGCCTAATATGGGCTAGTGCCCTGAGACAGGCATATGTTTTGACTTGACTCATACCCGTATGAATGTGAATAACCTGTTGCTACTAAGATATGATAACTTGGAGACTCTACACTGATTATATGTCACACGTATGGTATAAATATGACTTGGCTTGGTTTGAGTAACCTGGACATTTATGATTTGTCATAATGGTCTATGTTTACTTTGGGCACTTATGATTGACAAGGTTATGGTATACTTGGCGTTGGTGAGGCATTATTTTATAGTGATCTGTGACATATATACTTTGGTGTATTGCTGAGAGTTATTGTGCGTTGGTTTGTTTCATCTAATGCTGGGATATATGTTGTATCGGAGAAAGTTAGTGATTGGGATTATATGGGTTGGGTTGAGACTATAGAATACCACTTGGAGCATTTGCTTATTTTATTTGATACTATGAAGCATTGTGACGTACTATTTTCTACCTACGATTATAGGAGGTATCTGGGATGACCTATGTTCTTATGATTGGACTAGCCGATCGTCAATGGTGTTCTTGCATTATAGCTACTACTATTCCTCCAATATCAACTGATGGAGATGATGATTATGATAAGCCCTGGTAAGAGTCCAGGCAATGTGCATAAAGCCCCCATTGGATTTCATGCCAAAGAAAGACACATTATATCGGATGAAAGGCACCATGGGTCCAAACTTTCTATCTAGGATGGGGTAGGTCATGCGGCACTATGGTTATATGGGGTGCTGAGATATCATACATTTCATTTAGATGCATCGCCATCACCAACATATTGTTTGTTGCTTAGTCCCCAGTAGTATTGGATGTTGATTAGGGTTCTGCTTGCTGATAGTACTGCTGGAGGTGTAGGATGTTGGTAGATTATTGTTTGCCCATACCTACTTTTATCTGTATTATTTTTTTTTTTTTGTGTAGTAACTTATTTCCTCATAGGTTGAGTATGTATCCTTTTATGCTAGGTTGGTTTTGTCTCTAAGTTCTCAGTTGTTATTTGACCCTTGGTGTTTCTGGTCACTTGTTCCCTTGCGGAGTAACTTCTTTAGCCTTTCCTTCTTGCTAGAATATGGTAGACCTAGTTCCCCAAGGCATGTTTCCTCCCTTCTCTTTATCATCTCATGTACATGATTAGGTGTTATCTTGGCTATTATACATTATTTATGTTATATACCTACCTTGTTTTCATGTTGTTTATACTTGCTTTATTTATGGAGCTCAGTCAGCCTATGCCTATTGAGTACCACTTGTTTTCTGCTCTTACTACACTTCTACCCCTATGGATTATAGTGTGAATCCCCACATATTGACTTCATTTCGTGCAGAGCAGGCTAAGGATTTCAGTGATCATGGTGAGCTCCTTGTATCTAGAGCTACCGATTTTCATCTTATTGTACTTGGACTCATCTTTATTTTATACTCAAAGATAGTTTGTATTGTTGTTTGAAGAATCTTGCACCCTCATTTTATGTATTAGAAGCTTAAATACTAATCGATGTCAGGTCTTACGGTGGGTTTTTGTATGTTATTTTCTTCGGTATATTGTATCTCTTATCCTTATTATGGTAGCTTTTACTTATTATGGTTGTTATTCACTAGATAGCCCATTGTCTATGGTTTCAGGCTATGGAATAGGCTTACCTACTGGTAGATAGGGTAGGTGCCATCACAACTTGAGAAATCAAATCATGACAGGATGGGTGCCAATTTTGCTAACACACACCTATAGTTTTCTTATAACTAGTCCATTTCAGTGGACTACTCATCTATCTAGTCAACTTAAAGTGAGAAAATTGAAAAGGAGTACTACAATGCAATTCACTCTCTCTTTTCACTTTCATTTATCATTGAGGGGAACATTTCTCATTAGAGTTTGTGCTTTATTTGCTTTATTGCCTTTTACATGTAGCCATTTGTATAAAATTAAGTTTTTAAAATAGAAGGAAGCAAAAAAAGTAAAATAAAAACCAAACACGTACATCATGTTGAATTGTTGCTAAAACTATCTTATACGTTGTTTAATAGTATCTACAATCACTCCTAAGGAAACAATGCCAACATACCCTATGAATCATGGGATTTAGGGTGGATCCACATGGAGTCCGCCAGGTGCTCAAGTACCCACTAACATAGTACCAGACATTATATATTTATGTACAAAATAAGACAAATTGGTATAAATTTAACATAGAACACCCACTAAAGAAATGATCTAATTGGTCTAATGGTTCAAGGCGGGTGCTTAATTTTTTATTTTTTTTATTTTTGTGTTGGTGGGTCTAAGTTCAAATCTCACTCTCCACATTTTTCTTTGCTATTTTTCCGATTTTTCCTTATTTATGATTGTTCCTTTACTATTTTTCCTAAAAAAGAGGATATACAAATAATTTTTTTTAATTCTTTATTCAAGATAATACATACTATTCTCTTCATTTCTGATAATTATCATGTTTCACTTTGCAAAAATTAATTTAAAATTTTCAAAATTAAATTTATATTAGAGTAATTCAATATTTTAAAATTAAAATTTTGTTCTTCAAAAATTATATCAAATGTACTATAATTTATAATTTTTCTATATCAATATGATAAAAAAATATATATATCTTCAAATGTTACTCAGGTTGATATCGTTTGTCTCTAGAAGAAGGAAATTGTGAAAAGTAAAAAAGGAATATGGTGAATAGTTGTTCATATTGATTGTTTTTACTACTTCAAATATGATTGTCTTTTTATGACAGGTAATTTGTGCACTTATGCTTTATAATTGGTAGCTAAGTCACGGCGGAGCTCCATAGGCCCAAGGAATTCATTTGAACTCTCTTCAGTGAAAAATATACTATTTATACATGAAATTATATGAAATTATATTTTGGATATATATAATAGATGTTGACACCCTTTGCTTCTTTTGTATTAGCCTTTTATGTTTTGAACCCCTTAATAAAAATTTTGATTCCGCAATTGTTAAGCTAAGAGAGCACCAACAACTTTAAAATCCTAGATCTGCCAACTAGGAAGTCCAAAATTTCTATTTAATCGACGTACTCCTATGAAGCTAACTTCTAAGTACATATATTCTCTACAAAATTCTAGGTAACAATAAGTTGTACATTATGTTGAATCAAAACTACAAAGCAAGAAAAGTGTATACCAAAAGTTTGTGCATTTCATGTCTGAAAAATCTTTGTTTAAGGTAATCCATTTCGTCGAAGATAAATCAAAACACCCTTCACATCTCTCACATAGCAGAATTGCTAGCAACAAAGACCGAAAAGATATACAAAGTGAAACCTTATTTGGCGTTGTGTGTTCTCAAGGCGTGCAGTTTAACAAATTGTATAATCAAACAATTTATATACTAATATTAATATAACTAGAATTAGAACCTGATCAAATAGGGTAATTATCTTTTCTGTTTCATTGTGGTTAGTATAAGACCATTTGAGCTCCAATAATAATAATGTTTGGTCTTTGTGAAGATTTCGCATCAATGCTACTTCTCCATCTGCAGACCTAAAATTTTCATTACTCAATTCCTATTAACAATGGACGATTTGAGTTTAATCAAATCAGCAGTTGATCAGATCAGTCAACATTCTTTCGTTAAAATATTTATCAAAATCACAAATTGATATTCAATCATTGGTTGATCTTTTTTACATTGAGCAGATTCAATAGGATTTCAAGAGATTTATTTTTTGAGTTGTCAAATCTTGTACTCAATTACAACAACTCATTAGTGGAATTCGATAAGTGGGGAGGGTAAAACAGAAAAAAGAGTGACAAGCAAAAGTAATAATTTATTTTTGAAATGATGGATAAACAAAAGATAGAGGGAGTATTTTGTATTAATAACTTCGAGTAATCTATTGTGATATTTTAAAAAAATAATTGTTTTAAACGTTCAATTTTTCAAAAATAGATTGAGACGGAGCTAGTAGTTGTAAAGTCTTTGCACTCATAAACTAGCCATAATTTGTATGAGTATTTGTCCAATTCCTTGCATCCGCGGAGAATTATTGTTTGTCTAGCTAAGAAATATGACTAGGATTTATATTTATTTCCAGAAAAAAAGTTACCTCAAGTTGATCTTCGATAGTGACAACGATTGTGTCTGGACTGGTCTTAAAGGGCAAATGACCATGTTTAGAATGCATAGAGAATTCAATTGGTTTCAATGGGAGAAACAGATTCAATGCATATTTAATTGAATCTTCTTGTGTTGCATTGTGGAGTGGAAGCCAGGTTTGGTCTACGTTACTTGATTGATTTTTAGTGCATCTGTGTATGAACATTTTCACTTCTTCTAATTCAATTTTCTTACAACATTGCTCACTGTCGCTCAATCTGGTTATTTCATCTACTTCTTTTGTTGTTGCCTTTAGTTTGTTTAATACCTCTTTCAACTTTTGCCTGCATCAAAAGTAAAATTATCACTGCAGGGTCCACACCTATTTAATAAGAAAAAGAAACGTGAGTTGCAGGAACTATCAAAAATATTGTTGATGCAAATGTTGAAAATCAAAATTTAGTAGTTGGCAACCAAATGTCTTCACATTACAAAATGTTGAAAATATGGTATGTCATCAATGACGTACGCATATTTTTTTTCTTTCTCTATAAGTTGAGAGCTTCTAACTCATTTGAAATTACACCATGGAGGGATAAAAGAAAAATATTAGATAGTACTTTTTGTGAGGTATATCATAGATTATTAAAGAAAATAGTCTATAAGAAAAAATAGAGTGTAAGCGACATTTTAGTAAGGTGAAAAAACAAAAGGGCGTTATTTTTTTTGTGTATATAGAAGTCATTTTCAATATTATACACGTAACTACACGATGTAAAATGTCTTAATATAGTGATATCAGTTGCTTCTCTTGGTCTGTGGTTTTCCCTTATTTCAAGGGTTTTCACGTAAAACTTTTGATATCATTATTTTGACAATATATATTTTGTGTTTGTATTTTTTTTCTAACAAATTGGTATCAAATCTTTCATTTACAGAAGCTATTTTAAAAAAAAAAAAAAAAAAAGATGGAAACAAACACAAGTACAATGGACACTTTGAATGGAATTAGTTATGCTATTTGAAAAAAATGAAAGATATGCTCTATGTTAAGAACTTTCATCAAGCAGACTTTACCACTATAAAGCCTGAAATAAAATGGATGAATAGTGAAATTTTTTACATTGATAGGTTTGTGGTTTATTAGACAATTGGTTGACGATAATGTGTTAAACTATATCTCTGGGAAAATACATGCTCGAACCCTTTGGGAGCATTTTGAAAGTTAATATCCTCCAAAGACTGAGAACACTAAAATGTTCTTAATAAAGAAGATTTGAGTTTAAAATATTTTGATAGTTCTCCCATGACAGATCATCTAAATAATTTTCAGGGGATAATGAACTAGTTATTTGCTATGGACATTAAATTTGATTTAAAAAAAAAAGCCAATGCTTTCTTTTACTCGGTTCCCTGTTCCCTACTAGACTCGTACAAAAAATTTAGGACTTCATTGTCAAATTCTGCACCAGACGGTGTGATCTCTATAGATTTCTCTAAAAGCAGTGTCTTGAATGAAGAGATGAGAAGAAAATCTCTAGCTTCTTCTTCATCAAATGTCCTGGTGACTGCACTACGGAAAGAAATAAGAATTATGGTTCTCATAATAGAGAACATAACATAAGTAAATCTAGAGATAGACTTAAGGACATTGTGTGTAACACCACTTAATTTCCTCTTATCTGATTTAGATAAGTGTGTGCGGAGGATTGCTAACAAAATTTGATGAAAAGATGCAGAAGCAAGCTACAAGAAGACTTTACGAGTCGTAGAGGGGTTTACGACTCTTAGACCAGGTTTCGTATTGGATTCCAGTGTTTCAGTTTTCAGGATCCCCATATCTATGAAAGGAGTTTACAACTTCTAAAGAGCACTATGAATCGTAAGATGAGGTTTCGTACTAAGTTTCAGTGTTTCATGTTTCAAGGCCCTTAAAGTCGTGAGGGGTCAGTTACGACCCATATAGTGGACAACGACTCATAATCTAGGGTCTCACATAAACTTCCAGGGATCCAGGATTTTTAGACCCTTGCCTACAAGGAGTAGTTAGGACTCGTAAAAGGGTCTCATAGACTCTGTCGATAGTTTTACTGAAGGGCATTTTTGTCTATTCTAAGCTTTTACCTTAGTAAACTCCATGCATTCTTTATTTGTTGAAAGCCTTGAAAATAATACCTAAGCTCATTCACCACTCATTCCATTTTGAGGGTTTCCTTGAGAGAAAAAAGGAGAAGAGGCGGAAGCTAGGTTTGCTATCCAAGACCAAAGATTGGTTGAGGATTAATTATTTTTCAATTTTCAGGTATGTAAGGCTTACCAAAGTATTAAATCTTTCAATACACGCCCCTTCATCTTTTTGAATCAATATTTTAGGAAAAAGAGTTGAGATTTTGAGAAAGTTTACTATTTAATGTTGAAATCCTTGTATCTATCTTGAGGTCTTGTTATACTACATGAGGTAATCTCTTGTATTGCATGGGCATCCTAATATGAGATTTGTACATGTGTTTTCATCCTTGATAACATGAGCCATAGCTTACATGTCATCGTAGAAATCTTATGCATAAATTGAGCATGTTAACTTGAGTAAATTGAGCATGTTGAGTTGAGTAAATTGGTCATGTTGAGTTGAGTGAACTTGAGTATGATTAAGCATGAGAAGCATATTGCATTTGAGTCACATATATTATTAAACATGACTATCTAGCATGCACTATATGAGGAGTCTATTTAGTGAGTCTAAATGATCATTTGAGTCTGAGTCAAGTTGACTGGTTGCATTGATTTAATTGTTGACTAATTGAGATGAGTTGAGATGAGATGACACTATGTAGCTGAGCTTTGAGCTGATTGATGAGTTGATTAAAAAATCAAGCATGTTCTAGTCTTGGGAGCAGTATTGAGCACCAATTTGGGTGATTGAGGAGTGCCCAAGAACTACGTTTGCTTGCATAGGATAGTTAGTTTAGCATAATACTGGCGACTCTTGTCCCAAAAGTGGAAACTCTCTCAGGATCCGAAGGAGCGAGGTTGAAGTTGGTCGCCCTTTTCTGTGGTAAGTTAAGGGCACGCGTGGCAACAATGTCGATTCATTGTGCATCACCTAATTAAAGGTGGTGGGATAAGGAATGTCGTTTCTAGAAATTCCCAAGCAGCATCGTTTTGAGCATAAGATTTCAAACTGTCTATTTTACTGAGCCTATTTTAAAAATGATTTTACTATAACACTTGCATAAGCCGTTTTGAGCATGAGCTGTTGAGCCGAGGTGAGTGAGTTGAGCTTAACTTTTCTTTAGCCATTTTATATACCAGTATATTCCATATACTAATGTCCATTTGGACCCGTATGATTTATGATGAAGATACACGTGATAGAGGACTTCAGCCCGCACATTATTGAGATCCAGTTCAGTACACTTCCAGAGTTGGTGAGCTCTCCCTACCTTCCAGATGAGCCCTGTTATCTTCTTATTATTGTTGAGTACTTTATTTACTTTTAGCTAAGGTGTCCATGGCCTATCATGGCACTATTTTAGATGGTTGAGTAGAGACTTCATAGACATTGGAGTAGAGTATTTAAGGAGTATTTTGTACCTAAACTTATCTTCATTATAAGTTATGGTACAGCAGAGTTATGCACTTATTTATCTTCTAGCATATGTCTCACTTTATGAATTATCCTTCCATTGTCGAGTTGATGTGATGATGAGGCCAAGTAGTTCTCTTAGGAAATCAACAATGGTTATTCAAATGCCGGCCACACCAAGGGTATCCGCCCAGGGGGTGACAAACTTGGTATCAGAGCAGAGCACAGAGTTCAAGAGTCATAGGGAGTCTGAAGCTAGGTCTAGTAAAGACTTTTTTAAGAGTGTGTTATTCACCACACTTCATAAACATGAGGCTACAAGACATTAGGAATTGTTAGCCCCTATTGTATTCTGAGTTCTTGCGATTAAGTGAAAACTCTACAAAACTCCCTTCTGACTCGTGTGTTATGCGATTGCAAATCATGCCACCTAGACGCATATTGTCCCAGAGGAATGCTTCAGCTAGCACTATTGAGAACCCTACTTCAAAGGTGCCTCCTCTGTGCTCATATAGATGGTAGCTATCCAGAGTGGGAATCAGGGTTCAAAAACCCCTAGTTCTAGCTCTCATGAGGAAACAACTGCCTTTAGACTGAGGGACTTTTTGAGGATGAGCCCACTTGTCTACACTGGGTCCAAGGTTTAGGAGGAGCCTCAAAATTTCATCGATGAGATATAGAAAGAGCTAAAGAATATGCATACGACTAAGACTAAGAGACTTGAGCTTGCTGCCTATTGACTCAAAGATGTGGCCAATGTTTGGTACAATCAGTGGGAAGAGTTTGAGAGTGCCTTTGTCGATCACTTCTTTCCTCAAGAGTTGAGAGAGGAAAAGGTTGAATAGTTTGTGAATTTGAAACAAGAGGACATGATGGTTAAATATTATAGCTTGAAATTCATCCAGCTGTCCAGGTATGCCCTAGAGATAGTTCCGAATATAAGGGAGAGAATGAGGAAATTCCTATCTAGATTGGGTAGTCAGGCAAAGAAGAGGGAGTGCAAGGCAAATTTGTTGATTCTAGGTATGGATATTTCTAGGATGATGGTCTCTGCCCAGCAAACTGAGGAAGACAAGAAGAAAGATAGAGAGGAGCATTTGAGTAAGAAGGCCAGATCAGCGGGGCCTGAGCCTAGTCAGAGCAAGCATAGTAAGGGAGATAAGTCATACTTTCGAAGAAGTCCTCAGGCTATACACCATCTTCAGCCTGTGCACCAGCCCCCAGCCACAGACATGATCAGAGGTCCCAAGGTCAGTCAAACTTTAGAAAACATGGTGCACAATCTCAAGGAAGTGCAACTCTTTGTTCTAAAGGGAAGCCACCTTGTAGGAAGTGTGGCAGCATGCATCTGGGAGAGTGTAAAGATAGAGGAAATGTTTACTACAAATGTGGCCAACTGGATGACTTTCAGAAGGAATGTCCAGTGTAGGGCAATAAGGCCCAGATTTCTACCATAACACCACCAGTGAGGGGTAATTAGAGAAGTGTTGCACCAGGGGCAGGCACTGGGACAAACTATTTATATGCGATGAGGAACCAACAGGATCAGGAGGTTACACCAAAGGATGTGATGGATATGCTTCGAGTCTTTACCTTTCTTTACTATGTTTTACTTGATATGGGTGCAACTTGTTCATTTATGACGCCATATGTGGCTAGTATATTTGAGATTCTTCTTGAGTGCTTTCTTGAGCATTTTCTATTTCTACTCTTGTTGGTGAGTTCATTCGAGCTTAGAGAATCTATAGAGATTGTGTAGTTTCCATCTATAATAGGGATACTTTTGTTGATTTGATTGAGTTAGAGATGGTTGATTTCGATGTGATCCTTGGTATAGATTGGCTTCATGCCTACTATGCCTCAATTTGATTACCGAACTCAGACTGTCAAATTCTAGTAAGCCTGTTATTGAGTGGACGAGTGATTCTATAGCTCTGAAGGGTAAGTTTATTTCTTACCTCAAGGCTCGAAAATTTATCTCTAAGGGATGTATCTACCATCTCGTGCGAGTCAAGTCTGATAATGCTGAGACCCCTTCGCTTGAGTCTTTCCCGATTGTGAGGGAGTTTATTGATGTGTTTCCTAAGGATTTGCTCGGAGTCCCTCCAGAGGGAGATCGATTTCGGAATTGATGTCCTTTCGGACACCCAGCCTATTTTTATTTTGCCATATAGAATGGCCCCTGCAAAATTGAAAGAGTTGAAGGAGCAGTTGAAGGATTTATTAGAGAAATGGTTTATAAGGTCGAGTATCTCTCTATGGGGTGCCTCGGTCTTGTTTGTGTAAAAGAAGGATGGTTCCGTGAGGATGTGTATTGACTACCGTCAGTTGATAAGGAGGCTATCAAGAATTAGTATCCCTTTCCGAGGATTAATGATTTATTTGACCAACTTCAGGGTGCAACTATTTTCTCTAAGATAGACCTTAGATCAGGCTATCAGCAGTTGAAGGTGAGAGAATGTGATATCCCAAAGACGGCTTTCCGAACTCGATATGGTCACTTTAAATTCTTGGTAATGTCTTTTAGATTGACAAATACACCTGCTGCCTTTATAGATTTTATGAACAAAGTATTCAGATAGTATCTTAATATGTTCGTGATTGTGTTTATTGGTGATACTTTGGTGTATTTCATAAATGAGGAAGAGCATGCCAATCACCTTAGGATCACTTTGTAGACACTCTGAGACAGTGAGTTGTATGCGAAGTTTTCTAAGTGTGAGTTGTGTCTTAAATCCGTGGCTTTCTTAGGTCATGTAATTTTTGGAGATGGAATTCAAATGGATACTCAAAAGATTGAGGCAGTTAAGAATTGGCCAAAACCAACCTCACCGACAAAGATAAGGAGTTTTCTGGGATTGGTCAGCTATAACCAGAGGTTTGTTGAGGGATTTTCTTCTATATCCGGATTGTTGACAAAACTGACTCAGAAGAAGGTCAAGTTTCAATGGTCTGATGAGTGTGAGAGGAGCTCCCAAGAGTTGAAGGTGAGATTAACTAGCGCACCAGTGTTGACCTTGCCTGATGGAACAGATAGGTTTGTAATCTACTGGTATGCTTCGAGGGTAGGGTTGGGATGTGTGTTAATGCAGAAGGGAGAGGTGTTGCTATTGGTTCTAGACAACTTAAGCTTCATGAGAAGAACTATCCCATCCATGACTTGGTGTTTGCAATGTGGTGTTTGTTCTCTCAAGTTATGGCGCCCACTATTTGTATGGACCACATGTTGATAGATTCACCGACCACAAGAGCTTGTAATATGTCTTCACCTAGAAAGAGCTTAACTTGAGGCAGAGGAGAGGGCTTGAGTTGCTCAAAGACTATGATATGAGCATTCTCTATCACCTAAGTAAGCTAACGTGGTCGTTGATGCTCTTAGCAGGTTGTCCATGGGAAGCACCACCCATGTGGGAAAAGAGAAGAGGGAGTTAGCCAGAGAGGTTCATAGACAGTCCCGATTGGGAGTTCAACTAGATAAGTCAGGCGAAGGAGGAGTTCATGTGCAAAATAGATCAGCATCATCTCTAGTAGCGGAGGTGAAAGAGAAATAAGATCAAGACCCAGTCTTATTATAGCTAAAGAAGGATATGCATAAGTAAAAAGTGGTGGCTTTTGCCTAAGGGGATGGTGTTCGAGAGAGGATCATGGTCGAGGACTATAGTTCCAAATATTCCATCCACCCAGGATCTACCAAGATCTACCACGACTTGAGAGAAGTCTACTAGCACAGTGGAATTAAGTGCAGTGGAATGAAGAGGGATGTTTCAGGGTTCATTTCCAAGTGCCCGAGTTGCCACCAAGTTAAACATGAGTACCGAAGGCCATGTGGAGTAGCTCAGAAACTTTGAGATTCCAGAGTGGAAATGGAAGATAATCAACATAGACTTCATCACAGGTTTACCGAGGTCCCGCAGACAGCATGATTTGATTTGGGTGATAGTTGACAAGATGACTAAGTCTGCACATTTCTTAGCTTTTAATATGACTAACACCGCGGAGGATTATGCCCGACTCTATATCAGGGAGATTGTCAAATTACATGGAGTCCCTTTGTCCATCATCTTGGATAAAGGATCTCAATTTACTGCCATTTTTGGAGATTTTTCCAGAAGGTTTTGGGTATGAAGGTACTCCTTGGCACAGCTTTCCACCCTCAGACAGATGGCTAGTCGCACTATTCAGAAGTTAGAGGATATATTGAGAGCCGGTGCCATTGACTTTAAAGGAAATTGGGATGACTACTTTCCATTGATAGAGTTTTCCTACAATAATAATTTTCATTCAATTATTCAGATGCTCCCATATGAGGCACTCTATAGGAGGAGGTATAGGTCACTAGTTAGATGATTTGAGGTAGGTGAAGTAGAGTTGAGTGGTCCATACTTGGTTCACCAAGTTGTGGAGGAGGTGAAAACCATTTGAGAGAGGTTGAGGATAGCACATAATTGATAGAAATCCTACACAGATGTCAGAAGTAGAGACTTAGAGTTTGAAGTCAACGACTGGATGTATTAGAAAGTGTCACCCATGAAGGGTGTGATGATTCAGAACGAAAGGGAAGTTGAGTCTGATGTATATACACCCTTATTAGATTATAAAAAGAGTGGGAAATTTGGCATATAAGTTAGAGCTACCATCAGAGTTATAGGCCATCCACCCAATCTTCCACATTTCCATGCTCAAGAAGTGTTTGGAAGATCCATAGTTGGTTGTTCCTGTTGAGAGTGTTGGAGTGAGAGACAGCCTGAGTTATGAAGAGATTCCTATCCAAATCCTTGACCGTCAAGTTCAAAAGTTGAGAAACAAATAGACCGCATCTATCAAGGTATTTTAGAGGAACCAATTCATAAAGGAAGCTACTTGGGAGGCGTAGGAGGACATGAAGGCTAGATATCCCCATCTATTCTTTCCTGCTGATGATGAGAGAGTTCATGGTAAATATTTCCCTCTAAATTCTTAAATTTCCATTCCTTGAATACTCTTTTCACTTTCCATATGATAAACGATAGTGTTCTAGAGTCCGAGTGAGGATTGATGTGATTTAATGAATATTTGATTACATTACCTGCTCATTCTTAATTTGTTAATTGCAAGAGTAAGATGAGAGCTAGCTGATTGTTAGAGTCCATAGGAAGATTCGTGCCTTATCATAAATCCTTATCTTTTTCTTCATTCAAGGATCAATGATCCAAGGGGGAGATAATGTAACACCCTTAATTTCCTCCTATCTGATTTTGATTACTGTATGCAGAGGGTTGCTGAGAAAATATGATAAAAAGCTGCAGAAGCAAACTACGAGAGGGGTTTATGAGTCATAGAGAGGTTTACGACTCATAGACCGGGTTTCATATTAGATTCTATTGTTTTAATTTTCAGGATCACTATATCTCCGAAAGGAGTTTACGACTCGTACAAAGCATTGCGACTCGTAAGATGAGATTTTGTACTAAGTTTCAGTGTTTCATATTTCAACGCCCTTGCAGTCACGAGGGGTCAGTTACGACCCATATAGTGGACTACAACTTGTAATCTAGAGTCTCATATCAACTTCAAGAGATCTGGGATTTTCAGAATCCTCACCTACGAGGAGAAGTTATGGCCCGTAGGAGGGTCTACGAGTCATATACGAGGTATCGTAAGCCATGTCAATAGTTTTACTGAAGGGCATTTTTCTCTATTCCAAGCTTTTATCTTACTTTACTCGATGTATTTCTGGCTTATTTAAAGACTTTAAAATAAACACTAACTCATTCATCACTCATTCTACTTTGAGGGTTTCCTTGAGAGCAAAACAGAGAAAAAGGAGAAGCTAGGGTTTGCTATCCAAGAGCAAAGATTGGTTGAGGATCAATTATTCTTCAATTTCTAGGTATGTAAGGCTTACCAAAGTGTGAAATAATTCATTCACGTGCCCATTCATCTTCTTGAATCAATATTTTGGGGAAATGAGTTGAGAATTTGAGAAACTTTACTATTTTAATATTGAAATCCTTGTATCTATCTTGAAGTCTTGTTATACTACATGAGGTAATCTTTTTCATTGCATAGGTATTCAAATAAGAGATTTGTACTTTTGTTTTCATCCTTGATAATATGATCCCTAGATTACATGTCTTCGCAGAAATTTTATGGATAAATTGAACATGTTCAATTGAGTAAATTGAGCATGTTTAGTTGAGTAAATTGAGCATGTTGAGTTGAGTAAAATTGAGTATGATTAAGCATGAGAAGCATGTTGCATTTGAGTCATATATATTATTACACATGACTATCTAGCATGCACTATATGAATAGTCCATTTGAGTAAATCTAAATGACCATTTAAGTTTGAGTCGAGTTGATTAGTTGTATTGATTTAATTTTTGAGTAATTGAGATGAGTTGAGATGAGATAACCTATGTGGCTGAGTTTGAGATGATTGATGAGTTGATTGAGGATTCGAGCATGTTTTAGTCTTGGAAGAAGTATTGAGCATCGAGTTGGGTTATTAAGGAGCACCCCAGAACTACATTTGCCAGCATAGAATACTCATTTCAGCATAATACTTGTGACTGTTGTCACGCAAGTGAACACTCTCTCAGGATCCAAGGGAACGAGGTTGAGGTTGATCGCCCTTTTTCGTGATAAGTTAAGGGCAAGCGTGGCAATGATGTCGATTTATTGTGCATTACCTAATTAAAGGTGGTGGGATAAGGAATGCTGGTTAGAGAAACTCCCAAGAAGCATTGTTTTGAGCATGAGATTTCAAATTGAGTCTATTTTACTGAGCCTATTATAAAAAAGCATGATTTTACTATAACACTTGCATGAATTATTTTGAGCATGAGTTATTGAGCCGAGGTGAGTGAGTTGACCTTTACTTTTCTTGAATCATTTTACATATCAGTATATTCCATTTACTAATGTTCATTTGAACGTGCATCATTTTATGATGCAGATGCAGGAGATAGAGGACTTCAGCCCACACATTGTTGATGTCCAATTCAATACACTTCCAGAGTTGGTGAGCCCTCCCTACCTTCCAGAGGAGCCCTGTTATCTTCCTATTATTTTTGAGTACTTTATTTACTTTTCATTGAGGTGTCTATGGCCTGTCATGCCACTATTCTAGATGGTTGAGTAGAGGCTTCATAGACATTGAGTAGAGTATTTAAGGATTATTTTGTATCTAAACATATATTCATTATAAGATATAGTACAACAGAGTTATGCAATTATTTACCTTTTTGCATATGATTTCTTACTTTCTGAGGTATCCTTCCGCTGTCGAGTTAATGTGACGATGAGGCCAAGTAGTTCTCTAGGAGAATCTGCAATGGTTCTTCAAGTGCCGGCCACGCAAAGGGTACCTGCCCGGGGTGTGATAGTGTGTTATCACAGTGGCATGAAAGGGAACACAAAGAAGTTTTGTTAAAAGTTAAAGAGGGAGAATAAAGACAAAAAAGAAAATAAAGAAGATGGCAATGAAAATTGCCCAGCCATCGTCACTACTGAAGATCTTATTACCGTTCTTGATGCAGATATGATAAATATTTCTTTTAATGAGTCGATTTAGGTTGTGAAAACTAGTACAACATCTCATCTGGCATTATGAAAAGATTTTTTTCTCTTCCTATACTCCGGATGATTTTAGAACTGTTATGAGATTATATCTCGGGTGGTGATATTGGTACAATTTATTTGGAAAGTTGTGTTGCAACTAAATTTTTTAAACAATGTGAAACATGCACCGAATGTTCGTCTGCACCTAATTCCTCTTAGTGCTCTAGATAATGAAGGATATGTTAATATTAATGGTGGAGGAAAATAGAAACTCAGTAAGAGTTATTTGATTACAGCTCGTGGTTACAAATGTTGTTGTCTATACTAGGCTACTACTTCTACTTGTGCCAATATGATGAATGTAGTTTATAGTAATAACTCATCAACATTATGACAAAAGTGACTTGCCTCATCTGTCGGAAAGAACTTAATCTTCTGGCCAAGAAGAAATTATTGTCAGATTTCAAAAGTGCTAAATTGGAAAAATATGAGCACTACCTGGCTGAAAAGAAAAATAGAGTTTCCTTCAAGTACAACTCTCCTTCAAGAGAGACAAAGTAGCTTGAGTTGGTGGACTTTGATTTACGTGGTCCAATGAAGACAAAGATTTTGGGTGATGTACTATACTTTGTCACTTTCATTGATGATTGCTCGAGAAAATTTCGGGTCTATTTCTTGAAGACTAAAGACCAAGTGTTAGGTGTCTTTAAGTAGTTTTAGTCTTCAGTTGAAAGAGAAACTGGAAAGAAGTGAATATGTATTTGTACTCATAATGGTGCTGAATATTGTTGACTACTTGATGAATACCACAAGCATCAAAATTTTGGACACCATAAAACACCTCCTAACACACCTCAGCTTAATGGTTTGGTAGAGAGAATGAACCAGACCTTGATGGAAAGAGATAGATATTTGCTTTTTGAAGTAAATTTACCAAACTCCTTTTAGGGAAAGGCTTTATTGACTACTGCACATGTGATTAATCTATCTTCTACCTTGGCTTTGCAAGGTGATGTCCCGAATAAAATTTTGTATGATAAAGAGGTTTTCTATGAGCATTTGAGAGTATTTGGTTGCAAAACTTTTGTACACGTATCAAAAGATGAGTGGTCAAAATTAGATTCCAAGAAAAGGCAATACATCTTTATTGGTTATGACCTTGATGAATTTAGTTACAAGATGTATCATCTTATTTAGAAGAAGCTTGTGAAAAGCCACGATGTCATCTTCACGAAAATCTGATTATTAAAGATATTAACAGAGCGGAGAAACTCAAATCTTTAAATTCAAATGATGTAGTTCATCTTGATCAAGTTCCTCACACAGGTGTGTATGGTGTTGGTGGATTCAATTTTTGTGATAATGCTCGAGATCATGTTCCAGATTAATATGTTGATGTTGATAATAACAAAGATGTTGTTATTGATGATGCTCCTACTCATGAAGTTATGGATGAATCAAATATTTCACTTAGGAGGTCCACAAGTCAATATTTTTTCTCCTCTCATTACTCACCTAATGTGTATGTGCTACTCACTAATGAGGGAGAACTTGAATGTTTTAAGGAGTCTATAGAAGGTAAACACATGGATCAGTGTATAGAGTCATCCAAAATGAGATGAAATCTTTGTATGAGAATCATATTTATGAGTTGGTGAAATTGCCTAAGGGCATGAGAGTTTTGAAAAATAAGTGGATCTTCAAAGTTAAAGTTGAAGAACATAGCTTGAAGCGTAGATACAAATATAGATTAGTTGTTAAGAAATTTTGTCAAAGAAAGGGTATTGGATTTGATGAAATATTTTCTCCTATCGTGAAAATATCTTCTATTCGTATAGTTCTCGGTTTGGCTGCTAGTCTTAGTTTAGATATTAACTAGATAGAAGTGAAGATGACTTTTCTTCACGATGACCTAAAAGAAGAGATTTGTATGGAACAACCTGAGGGTTTCAAAGTAAATGGTAAAAAAAATTGTGTGCAAACTCGAAAAAAGGACTTTATGGCCTAAAGCAAGTTCCTAGACGGTGATATAAGAAGTTTGAGTATGTTATGAGGGAACAAAGAAGACTTCCTTAGTTCATAATGTGTTTGTATAAAAATTTTCTAACTGTGATTTTATCATTTTATTATTGATGTGGATGACATGTTGATTGTAGGTAGTAATATTTTAAAAATTAGCAAACTGAAGAAAGAGTTGTGTAAGTCTTTTTCTATGAAAAACTTGGGTCATGCCAAATAAATATTGGGCATGATGGTTATTCCTTTTGGAAATAAAAGGAAGATCTACTTGTCACAAAAATAGTATATTGAACGTGTACTGTAGCTAAGCATGTTAGCATACCTTTTGGTTGTCTTATGAAGTTGAGTAAGAAGATGAGCCTTATAGCTAGGGAAGAAAAAGAATGTATGACCAGAATTCCATATTTCTTTGTTGTAAGAAGCCTGATGAATGCAATGGTGTGCATTAGATCTGCTATTGCTCATGTAGTTGATATTGTTAGAAAATTTCTGGATAATCTAGAAAAAGAGCATTGAGAAGTTATGAAGTGGATACTCAAGTATCTAAGGGGAAGCTCATATGCATGCTTGTATTTTGGAGGCTCAAATCTAATTTTGAAGGGCTATACAGAAGTGGATATGGAAGGTGATCTTGATAAATAAATTTCACTACGGAATATTTATTTACTTTTATAGAAGGAGTTATATCGTGGCAGTCAGTGTTTTGGAAAGGTGTTGCACTGTCTATAATTGAAGCTGAGTATATTGTGGCACTACCAAATTTGCCAAAGAGATGATATGGCTTAAATAATCTCTTCAAGAGCTTGGGCTACAACTAATGGAGTATATCATCTATTTTGATAGTCTAAGTGTAATAGATTTGAGCAAGAACACTGTGTATCATGCAAGGATGGAGCATATAGATGTGAGATATCACTAAATTCAAGAAAAGATAGAAGATGAACTAATGCAGGTTAGATCTCTAAAAATAAGATTTCTTCAGATATGCTAACCAAGAAAGTGAGTCATTCAAATTATACAGAGAACTTGTTGTCATGTGCTCTCTCTGAGAAGAGAGAGATACCTCCTTCCAGTAAATGGCTATGGAGGGGGGAGATTTGTAGGGTCCGTATTTATTGAATAATAAACAAAAAGGTGAGTTGCAGCAAATATCAAAAATATTGTTGCTGGAAATATTGAAAATTGAGATTTGATAGTTGGCAACAAAATGTCTTCACACAAAAAAATGTTGAAAATCTAATATTGGTGTATCTCATCGGCGACATAGGCATGGTTTTTCTTTCTCTATAAATTGGGAGCTTCTTACTCATTTGAAACTACACCATAGAGAGAAGAGAGAAAAATATTAGAGAGTATTCTATGAAGCATACCATAGACTATATAAGTATATAGTTTGTGAAGAAAAATAGAGTATTAGTGATATTATAGTAAAGTGGAAAATTAAATGAGGGTTAACTTCTTGTCTGTGTAGAAGTCATTTGAGTATTGTACTCGTAACTGTATAATGTAAAATGTCTTACTATAATGACATCAGTTGCTCTTCTTGGCCCATGATGTTTCCCTTGTTTCAAAGGGTTTCTACATAAAAAATTTTGTGTCATTATTTTTTCCATTTTATTCCTATAATTTTGACCCCATGTTTTTTATGTTTGTTCTCTTTTTACAACAATCATTCTTATACCTTTTATTAGAAAAAAAATTTTAAATAAAAAACATAAAAAATAGAATATAAAGCTGGTTAAGATTATAAGAACCAAAAATACATTCAAACCTTACTAGTAATTACTAATCACTAATAGAGAAAATTTCTCTAATTTGGTGAGTATAGTGGGTGGCTTATGCCCATCCTGAGATGATGATCCAGGATTAACAAGTTGGTTAAGATTAACAAGAACTAAAAATACTTTCAACTCGATTTCATCATTTTGTAGGAAGGATTAGAAATAAATGATTCAGGCTGGTAGAATACAAAATATTTTATATTATATTTGATTAAAGGTATTAGTTAGTCGTCAGATATTTATACCACTATTTATCTATAATAATGAGGAATGACCCTCAGGTCATTCTAGTGGTTCTGTGAATATTTTATTATTTTGAGTATTTGTATAGTGACGTAGGCTAGTTGTGACTTATTGACACTGATTGTTTCATCATCAGGTGAATCCTTTGACATTTATGTGGTGTTTCAAGTTAAATAAAAGAATATAACTGTAAAATGAAATTTAAGGAAAAGTCCTAATAAACGGCCTTTGAGCGAAATTCTGACGATTCCATCAGTTCTAAAATGGCCAAATTAGGCTAGGAGCATATTCGGTGCAATTATATTGAGTTTTGTAAAATTAGCCACTGAAGTGGGTCAATAGTGACTTTAGTCAATGTTCTTGGTAAACATGCTCCGAATGAAAATTCTAACTGCACCATTGGATCAAGAAAGTGGAATTTGATCTAGAAGGACCTTTTGTTCGATTCCCGGGGCTTTTGAGTGTATTGTGGTCCCTTTAGTAGATTTTGATATTGGGAGATGGGATCCATATTGGGATAAAACGACCTCCGATTGGAATTTTGACTACACCGTTGAGTCTGAAATGCCACTTCCGATCAGATTTCATATATGAATTATATTTGTCTCTTCGAATGAGGCCAGAGCATCGAAATTAAGTTTGAGAAGTTGCTGACAATTAAAAGGTGGCATCAACGTGGCCCAACTAGGAGCTGCCACATGGTAGAGGCGGTGAACTAGGCATATATATCCAAATTGTTTTCCAGAATTCGCACAACATGAAAAGCAAACTTTGAAACGTGAGTTCTCCTTCATTTTTTATCAGATTTGGGCGATTCAAAAGCGTAACTTGTGTATTTTTTTGAGAAGTACATCGTCAGGTAAAATTCGTTGTTTTCTTGGCTGTGTTTTGGACATAATTTTTGAAAATTTTGAGTTACGATTTCTTATCCGTTTTAAGTCAGAATTTGGTAAAAATTGAGTCTATGTTGTGCTTGTTTGTGAGATGCATGATGTGGTAATGTTAGAATTAATTGGTAGAGCTTCATTTGGTGCGAAAATACAATTATAGCTGTGGTTTATGTTTGTATTTTTTTAGAAACTTTGTTTTATATCTCAGCCGTATCTTATCGGAATTAAGTAAAATTTTGGTCTAAATTATACAAGTTTTTTAGACCTACATCATGTTATATTTGATTTTTATTAAGTTAATCATATTTTGGAGGAATTTAGTTGAGGAGCTATTGTAGTACATATGTTCGATAAGAAATGTTGAGTGTGTTTTGGGTTGTTTTTTCTTACTGTTTTGAGCCTCATTTTAAGCTCAATATTTGGATACAGACTCGGGGTGATGTAGAGATCATTTTAAGGGAGTTGGTTTGGTATTTCAAGTGTGGGCCCCATTTTTATCCACTTTAGTCACATTTAATGTATCTCCCCCTGTTTCTTGAGATATTATAGCCAAAATTGCCATATTATATTGTGATTCATATTTTAACAATTAAGCAGCATTTGGAGGTGGTCAGACAGGGTAATACTCAGGTGGACTGATTCAAAACGTGTTGTTTTACCTTTCAGGTAGGCTAAGCTTTTCTTACCTCTAGACTGAGCTGAAATGCATGTATATTGGGAATGGGGTTATGGTTGGAAGTCCTGAGTAAGATATGTGTATACATCGCGAGGCTGATAGTTGTTTCAATTTTTTTTATTGATTGGCATTTGTTAGTTCTATTTCATACTATGCATTTAAACATTATTTTCATGATTTTTTAACACTTATTTTCCTAGATAGTCGTTATACTTAGCATATGGAGTAACCATGATTATTTTGGGATATGTATAGTTTTTCTAGACTATACTAGTTGTGATATAAATTATACTAGCTGTGATCACTGTAGTAGCAGAGTCATGGCACTATTGAACTATGAAAGGCCCTAATAAAGGATGGATATAGGCTAATACCCTGTTACAGGTACATATTGTAGCTTAACTCTTGCCTATATGGATGTGTAGGTTGATGTTACTAGATATGCTTGTCATGAGGCTATTTATTAATTATATATCATACTGTGGACTGATTTTGGTATAGATATGATTATGTTGGGTTTAGTTGTTCTGGATAATTATGATGTGTTTGTAGTTGTTCATGTTACTCTGAGTACTTGTGACTACCTAGATTGTGGTAGGTTGATGATAGCTGAATATATGATGCATATATGGCTATTCTCTAGTATAGACACGATATACATTTTTGGAATCGCCATCACGTACCGACACCTTATACATTTTTGGATCAGGTGTCACGTACCAACACGATAGATAATTTTTGATCGGGTGTCATATACCGACACGATATACATTTCTAGATCGAGTATCACGTATCAACATATATACATTTAAGGATCGGGTGTCACATACCGACATAATATACTAGATCGGGTATCATATACCAACACGATGTATATTTCTAGATTGGGTGTCAAGTACTGACATGATATACATATCTGGATTGGGTGACATCTACCGACACGATACACATTTTTGGATCGGGTGTCATGGATTGACACATTATGATATTCCAGATCAGGTGTCACATTTTGACACAGGATCAAACTCAACTACAATGAGCCGACAGGGGATTATACCATTCTATAGGGGTTTCACCCGAGCACCATTTTCTACCTTAAGTATGCGGGGGTGTACCCTCTAGGCTTGTGGGGGCTCTGGGGGCATTCAGGCTTAGGGACTAGGGCCTTACACCCACGAACAACTGACCCTTATTTTGATGATGTGGAGAGTTGGGCTCTGTGATGGTTATATGGGATTTTGTGATAGTTCTAAGGGATTTTGTGATGATCTGTTGGTTCTACATCATGCTTGGGTGTACCTTCTGGGCTTATGTGGGTCCAATTGGCGTAGAGGCATAGATACTAGGACCTTGCACCCACGTACAACAATATGACTCAATTGGGGGAAATTATAGTATTAGCCTAAGTAGACTTCGTCAGTCGATATCAATGTTCACTACTTGGGAAAGTTTAGTTCATCATTGTTCTTCATTTCTATTGGTTTAGTTGTGGTTAAGGGTTATCGACATGTTCATTCCTTGATCTGGGTTTGTTTGGATACACTGCTGTAGTTTCTACATGTTTGGGTTTTATTTATGTTCACTATTTCACTTAGTCGGGCGATGATGCCTACTGGGTGCCTTTTCTAGTACTCTCCCCCTACATTTCTGCATCTCCCCATGCTGCAGGTCAAGGTACTAGTCGCAGTCACTGTGTTAGGAGTGCATTGACAATTTAGGAGCTATTGGTGAGCATCAACAGCTCTGGACCTTTTGCATTCTCCTTCTGTCTGGTGGGCAGTCTTTTGTATTCATACACTGGCCTTACGTATGTAGTTTGAATTTGTACGTGTAGACGATTATTTTGTTATGTCTATAGATATGTAAATTTTAATTTGAGCCTATTGTAGCTCTGTACAGGTGACTTCCAGGTCCTGGGGAGGTTGAGTTCATTATACTCTTATGTTGTTGGTATCTTTATCAATATTGTATTCAGGACAGGTGATGTGGATATTCAGTTGGCTTGCCTGTAGGAGGGGCCTAGTAAGTGCCATCATAACCTGAAAAGTCAGGTCATGACAAGGTGATATCAGAGCTTAAGGTTCACGGGTTTCATCTGTACAGAGTTATCATCTAGTAGAGTTTTGACAAGGAGTGTGGAAACGTTTGTGACTTATCTCTAAGAGGCTATAAGATGTTTAGGAAACTTCTTGTGTTATTGATTCCAGTCGTGTGATATCTCCATCAGTTCATTTTTTTTCAAATCTGATTAGATTAGCCTTTTCACATATGTGCTGCATCGAGGGCAGACTCCAAGCAGAGGTAGTGTTGCATCATCAGTCCCATATAGGGAGTAGCCACAGATGTCATTGAGTAAAGACTATATGCCCTCAACATCTAGTAGCCGGATAAGAAGACTACAAGCATTGAGACTATAGGAGCCTCAGAGACAGGCTTAGTGATTAGTTACTTGTTTGGTCGTGACTGTGTACTATACTATGGTATATTTTGTGGAGGTTGGGACTCTGTAATACCTCTATCTGTAATGTTTAAAAGTTATATGGCCTGTGATTAATTTTGATAATGAGTATAAAGGCGAGATAGGTTGCGACTGAGGTAAGCTAAGCATTGATGTTATATGTATATATGTATTTGATTATTTAACTGTTGGCTTAACCAACGAGGCTTCTTGATTTTGATGAATATGTGATAGCTGGGATGATTCTAATTACTTGTCACTAATGTAATGATTAATACCTGATAGTGGATAAATGTGAGCCTACACTTGATGATTTATCCATATGTGCACTTTGATATTTAATTACATGAATGGATAGTCGGTTACTGGTAATATATAGTATCTGAGGGACTGGCTGTCAGTTATACTTCTAGTTACACCTTGTGACTCTATCGTGATGGCCTTGTTGTTTTCACTCTATTGATATATTATCCTTTTGATTCTCTGATGACTGGATTATGGTCCTGAGTGTGAGCTAAATGCTATACCCAGGGTCTTAGTTGGATTGTCTATTGTTAGTTGATATACTTGTTGCGTTTATCAGCTGGTCTGACTGCTGGGCTGTCATACAAACTCTTTACAATTGTTATTTAGCCTGGATATTGTTGTCTAGCTTCTTGTCTATACTTACCAGTGGGAATGTGGACTATTGTACTGTTACTTGGTATTAGGGTTGTGGTTCTACATTGTTATAGGCATTGCTTATCTCACCGCTTACTTGAGTATAGGTTTTAAGCATCTTTTATCTGAGGCTAAGCATTAGCGTGGTAAGGGGATTTCTTTTATTACTGGGGGATCAAGTATGGTTGATTGATTGTGGTATACTTAGCTTTGTTTGGGCATGACTCTACATTAGCCTGTGATATATATGCTTTTTGTACACAAATGTTAGTCATTGTGCACTTGTTATCTTTCCATGACATTGGGTTACCTGCTATAGTCCAAGAGAGGTGATTCTTATGCTTGGTTGAGCTTTGAACTCTTGCCTTGAGGTACGAGGTCACTGAAATCTCTAGATAAACTAGTGAGTGGATGACTATTCCCATGCTTCAAGTCCTAGATGATACTCCCCATGCTTTTTGCTCTGATGGCCATGTCCGAGTGTTTGAGACCTGGAGGCGCACCCCATGGTTCGAGTCTCCAGTGACCATAAATGGGATGCCATGATAGGGATGCCGATTTTGAGGTTCGAGCACTTGTCGATTATACTCTGGGTTTGGAACCCTGTTTGTTATGCTTTGGGCCTTTTATCGTGGGTTTTGTTGATAATATCTTGGTATATTGACAGAGATGAGAGCAACATGCCGAGCATCTTCCAGTTGTGCTACAGATACTCAAAGATCATAGGTTTGGTTCTAAAATATCTAAATGTAAGTTTTGGCTTGAGTCTGTGACTTTCCTGGTGTAAGTGGTGTCCAAAGAGGGTGTGATGGTTGATCCAGCTAAGATAGAAGAAATTCATAGGTGGCCTAGACCTACTTTGAGTGAGAGGTTCAGAGTTTTATTGGATTAGTAGGGTATTGTGGATGACTTTTTGAGGATTCCCCCTACTACTATTGTTGGTCCATTGACTCGGTTGACTCGTCAGAGGGTGTTGCTTGTATGGTTTGATAAGTGTGAGACTAGTTTTCTACAGTTGAAAGAGTTATTGACTACAGCTCCTATTTTGACCCTTCATAATGTGAGAGAGAGAGTTTCATTGTGTATTGTAATGCCCCCGTATTAGGTTGGGTTGTGTATTGATGTAGAGAGGTCGGGTTATTACTTATACATCTCATCAGTTACGGGCCCACAAGTGTAACTACCCTGCGCATGGCTTAGAGTTGTTAGCGGTGGTGTTGCACTCGAGATCTAGAGGCAATAATTATATAACGTCTATTATGATATTTATACAGTCCATTGGAGCTTGTAGTATATTATGACTCATCGGGATTTGAGTCCCAGACAGAGGCTGATTTTACTATAGAAGGGCTAGATTGCCATCAATTGAGACTTAGGGTGGATTAACTTGTTTTATTATGCGGTTGTCGATGTTGTACTCCAGTTGGCTAGTTTTAGCCTACAGAGTCGGGAATTTATTTGGGGTTAAGTTGTAAAGGTTACTTGCATAAGGAAATAGAAAGTAGGGTATGGTCTAATTTATGGGAATATAGCTATAATTATGGCTTGTAACTATTCGAATGGATGCTGGCGCATTGAGGATATGTATGTCTAGCCTGTTGAGTTCCAATTACACTCTAACTGATCGAACTAAAGGGTTGAGTTTGTGGTCATTGAGGATTTCTTAGAGATTGCTAGACTTATTCTCTATTACGTACGACAGATTATTATATTTCTAATTAGCTAGGGCAGCCAGCACTATTGTTTGATGTTGAGCATGGTTATAACTATTGTACACACTGTCTAATGTGAGAAGGTTTGGATCCCTACGTGGGTTGGAGTGGACTCTTCTGGTACGCCATTATTCTTAATTTCTCGGACGAAAGTTCTGTTATTATTGGGGGATGTTGTAATGACCCAACAGGTCATTTGGGTGGTTCTATGAATATTTTATTATTTTGAGCATTTGCATAGTGACCGCAGGCTATTTATGGCTTGTTCACATTGATTGTGTTAGTGATTACGTGAATTGTTTGACATTATGTGGTGTTTCAAGTTAAACGAGAGATTATAATCATAAAATGAAATTTTAGGAAAAGTCCAAGTAAACGGCCTCAGAGAAGAATTCTGACGATTCCATCAACTCCGGAACGGCCAAATTATGCTAGGGGCATATTCAATGCAATTATATTGAGTTTTGCAAAATTAGCTGCCAAAGTGGGTCAATAGTGACTTTAGTCAACGTCCTTGGTAAACATAGTCCAAATGAAAATTTTGATCGCATCATTAGATGTGGAACGTCAAATTTGATCTAGGAGGACCTTTCATTCCATTCCCGGGGCTTTCGGGTGTATTTTGGTCCTTTCGATAGCTTCGATATTGGGAAATAGGACCCATATTGGGATAAAACAACCTCCAGTGCGAATTTTGACTGCACTGTTGAGTTTGAAATTCCTCTTCCGATCAGATTTCATATATGGATTGTATTTTTTTCAACTATAAATGAAGCTAGATCATCAAAATTACATTTGACCAGTTGCTGAAAATTAAAAGGCAGCATCGACATGGCCCAACCAGGAGTTGCCACATAGAAAAGGCGGTGAACTAGGCATATATATCTAAATTTTTTCCAAAGTTCGCATGAAATGAGAAGCAAACTTTGAAACGTGATTTCTCCTTCATTTTTTATCTGATTTGGGCAATTAAAAAATCAAAGTTATGTATTTTTTCGAGAGGTACATCGTGGAAGTGTCAGAAATTGATTTTGGTGTGTCGTTTGAGGTAAAATTCATTGTTTTCTTGGTTGTATTTTGGATATGATTTTCAAAAAATTCGAGTTGCGATTTCTTATCTGTTTTGAGTTGGAATTTGGTGATATTTGAGTCTATCTTATGTATTTTTGTGAGACACGCATTGTGGTAATGTTGGAATTAATTGGTAGAGCTTCATTTGGTGCAAAAATACAATTATAGCTGCGGTTTATGCTCGTATTTTTTTAGAAACTTTGTGTTGTGATATCTCAGCTGTTTCTTATCAAAATTAAGTAAAGTTTTTGGGTCTAAATTGTACTACTTTTCAATACCTACATCATGGTATATTTGGATTCTGCTAAGTTAATCGTATTTTTGAAGAATTTAGTTGAGAAGATGTTATAGTACATATGTTCAATAAGAAATGTTGTTTGGCTTTTGGGTTGTTTCTTATTGTTCTGAACCTAGTTTTGAACTCAATTTTTGGATATAGACTTAGGTTGACATAAAGATCATTGCAGGGGAGTTGGTTCGGTATTTCAGGCATGGGCCCTATTTTTCTCCATTTTAGTCACATTTAACGTATGTTCCCCTGTTTCTTGAGATGTTATAGCCAAAACAGCCGTAATTATATTGTGATTCATAGTTTTAACAGTGAAGCAGCATTTGAAGGTGGTCAGATAGGATAAAACTCACGTAGACTGATTCAAAGCGTGTGGTTTCACCTTTCAAGTAGGCTACATTTTTCTTACCTCTAAACTGAGCTGAAATACATGTATATTGGTAACGGGTTTATTGTTGGAAGTCCTGAGTAAGATATGTGTATACATTATGAGGCTGATAGTAAGTTATATTTCCTGTTATGCATTTAAACACTTTTGTCATGATTTATTAACACTTATATTCCTGGATAGTCGTTGTACTTAGCATATGGGGTAACTATGATTATTTTGGTATACGTATAGTTGTTCTAGACAATATTAGTTGTGACATAAACTATACTAGCTGTGATCAATATAGTAGCGGAGTCCTGGCACTGTTGAACTATGAAAAGGCCTGGTAAAGGATGGATAAAGGTTAATGCCCTGTGACAAGTACATATCCTGGCTTAACTCTTGCCTATGTAGATGTGCAGCTTGATGCTACCGGAATATGCTGGTCATAAGGTTGTTTATTAATTGTATGTCGTACTGTGGACTAATTCGGACATAGATATGATTCTGTTAGGTTTAGTAGTTCATGATAACTATGATGTGCTTGTAGTTGTTCATGTTACTTTGAGTACTTGTGAATGCCTAGATTGTGGTATATGGGTTGATGACTGCTGAATGTATTATGCATATATGGCTATTCTCTAGTATGGAAACGATATGCATTTCAGGATTGGGTGTCACGTACCGATACAATATACATTTTTGGATGGAGTGTCATGTACCGACACAATATACATTTTTGGATCGGGTATCATGTATCGACATGATATACATTTCTGGATCGGGTGTCACGTACCGACACGATATATATTTTTTGATAGGGAGTCATATACCGACACGAACTACATTTTTGGATCAGGTCTCAGGTACCGACATGGTATATATTTCTAGATCGACTGTCACATACCAACACGATATACATTTCTTGATTGGGTGTCACGTACTGACACAATTTACATTTCTGGATAGGGTGTCACGTACCGACACAATATATATTTCTAGATTGAGTGGCATGTCCTGACATGATATACATTATAGGGTGGAATATCACGACCAGACACAGTATGATGCTCTGGATCGGGTGTCATATTCTGACACAGGATCAGGTTCGGCTACCATGAGCAGGACGGGGATTATACCATTCTATAGGGGTTTCACCCGAGCACCATTTTACACCATGATTGTGCAGGGGTGTACCCTATGGGCTTGTGGGGACTCAAGGGGCATTCAGGCTTAGGTACTAGGGCCTTACTCCCACGTATAGTAGACCCTTGTTCTGATGATGTGGAGAGTTGGGCTCTGTGATGGTTATAGGATTTTGTGATAGTTCTGAGGGATTCTGTGATAATCTGTTGGTTTTGCATTGTGCGCGGGTGTACCTTCTAGGATTTTGTAGGTTCAGTTGGTGTACAAGCATATATTCTAGGGCCTTGCACCCAGGATGATGTTCACGCTCCAATAAGAAAGCGATCGTTGTCAGCAATTAACCTAACCAAGGTTAGGATTGAATTATAAAATTTCACCTATAGTCATTTCTAGCATTTATGACTACAATCTCTAAATGGAGGGGCGGGGGGGGGGGGCAGGGGGAGCGGGTTCTGTTATTCAAAAACAAAATAAAATTAACACTAACTATAGAGCAAGGAAATACTCAATTTTGGGGACAACTTGGGAATTGTGTTCCCCATGGTTCCTCCACTTGATTACCTTAGATAACATAGCAAAAATTGGTGATTTGCATACAGGACGGTAACTTAGGTTCTTCCAGACCTCTTACGAAGATGAAGGTCAAATTTCACCATTGCGTTTAGCCACCATGGCATGCCAACTAGCCGTTACCAATAGTCCCAATCAACCTCCCCTTTGTCAGGTTTTGTTGATTAGACGAGAACACATCAATCGAATTCTGTCATCTACTTTCCTTTTCATATTCATCACTACCTTGATTGGGATCGTGATAGTAGGCAAGGTTTGGTATTGGCCACCACAAAACAACAATAATCATGAAGGGAAATAGATAATACATGCAAAATCCCAATTATAGAAATGCAAGAAACCTAGGTCATTTCAAAGTCAACTACCCATGGTTCCCCACAACCCTAAGTTGTGGGTGCTTAGCTACTCATGCCTATGGAAAAACATTCAAGAATGCAAATAATAAACATAGTTGAGAGCTTTACAAATACAAATGAAGGAAATAAGCACCACAAATTGCAAACCCACAAGCTTGATTGATCAACAATGAGTACAGTGCAAAGTTCGCAATCTCCAAAATGGATTTACCAAGAGAGAACAATAAACTAATCTAAAAAACTAAGAAAAACTTCAAAAACATATTTCTCAATAGTCTTTGTTGAATCCTTATCCAACTGTCATGCTAAAAAACTAACTTAAACTATATATAGTATTTACAAAGTAACCCTAGAATTTATACAGAAAAGATAGTTGGCATCTGAAAAGTTATGCAGGCATAACTCATAAGATGACCTACGAGTCATAGTCGAGGTCTCGTATCAGGTTCTTTGCATATCAGACTAAACTGATATGACCCATAGGTATAAGTTATTACTTGAACTACGACTCATATGTTGGTCTCGTAGTATTGGTCTTCAGTTTTTGATCTAACATCTTGGCTCTGGGATTCTTGCTACGAATCAACTTATATGAGTCATAGTGTAACTTATAACTCGTATGATGGCCTCGTAGGGGCGACCTCCACTTAGCAGATTTCTAAATTTTTGTCTCTGATTCTTTCTATGACACCATCCTATGACTCGTAGCTTGAGCTACGACTCGTAGGTGGGCTTGTAAGACCTATGCTTCAGTAAATTCTGTAACTTTTCTCCAAAATCATGCCAATCTAACTTTTCTGCAAAATTAACATAAAAACATATCAAAACACTAAAAAGTCACTTTAAGAACTCACAAAATCCCTTATTTTAGGAACCAAATGTGTTGTAATTTGATAACACATCAACACCCTCAACTTAACATTATTACTTGCCCTCAAGCGGAGACTCAATCTACGTAGACAAAGAGAAATACATAGTAGTTATACTAAAGGCATATACAATAACTCCTCTGATCTGGGTATCCAACTGCTATTTTCAAAATAGGGTTGAAAAGTTATTAAGCAAGCAAGAACATAATGAAAGACCTGGCAATCTAACTATGACAAGCTAAGGAGCAACAACCGTCCATAATCACTAGTACAGTCATATGCTACTCAAGTAGTGAAAATGCCCTCATTGGATAAAAGTCCCTCATACTCACTCAAAAGCATTTAGAATTCAGGGACTAAGATAACATTCTTACTCTCACAATTGAAATTCAATGCATACTGACTAACACCATACGTTTGCCTCTATACTCATCTTCTTTCTTGGTGATAGAGTGGAGTTGGATCAATTTAGGACTTATAGGCTTGTAACATAGGCTCGGGGTGCTTTGGTGTGGCATTTTGGGCAAGTAGTGAGTAAAGCTATCCTTGAACCATGTTTACCAACACTTTTTGCTTTCAAAATCCAACCCTTTTTAATCAATCCATCCTTATTCTTTTGTTTTGAACCATTCTCGAGTGTTTTCTTTCTATTTTTCAGTTGTGCCTTGATTTCAAACTCATTTTTACTACTTTAAGGCACTTTTCTTCTTTTTCTTCACTTGATTCATGCTTTTTTTAAATTTCTTTCTTGATTTCCCAACCAGCCACCTTATTATCATTACTTTACCACAATAAGGGCCACCCTCAATGTAGGATTTTAGCCTCAGGTGAAGTACACAATATCTATGCCACAAACCAGGGCCACCAACTGCAGCCACCCTCAACTTAGGCTTTTGGCCTTAATCAAAATTCACATGTTCAAGGATAGACCAGGGCCAATATCAAGGTATTTCATCAAACAAGGTTAAGCTAGCAAGGTATCAAGAAAGAATGAATACATGATAAGCTCAACAGTTTGGAACAAGGGATTCACTCACTCATCTGGTGGGTCATTTAGGCTAAAAGTGGTTTCACTCAAAGAAAAAATACCTAAGATCCTTTCCACATCCACCACATCACCAAACCAACTTTAGAGTAACAAGGCAAGTTCTGGTACATACAAGATGCATGAATGTAGCAAAATAATCACAGCACACAAGGCAATTGCATCCACAATCATGCATAGACTACAGGTCATGCTTTCAGTCTCAGCTTACCTTCACAATATCAGAACAAATGTTGCCAGATACTCCAGAATGTATGAATGCACCAATAAACACAACCTTAAAAATTTTGAGGGTACCCAATTTTTCATCAAAACATTGAAAACAAATCTAAAATTTATATGTATGCCAATAGACAACACTATGAATTTACCCATTATCTACACTACCTAAATATGCCGGTTCAACAGGAAAGTAAGTATCCACAAGAAAAAAGATGCACAACAAAAGAACCTTGGGATCAAAAATAGGAGAAGTTATGGATGAGGATACTCAAACTTCACCTTGATCCATAACTTTCACCACCCCACCAAAATGTGATACTTTGTTCTCAAAGTGAAAACACAAAGAAAGGGTGAAAGGGACGTACCTTGGGTTGCCTCCTTGGAAGCGCCTGAGTTATTATCGCGGCACGACAAGAAGCTTTTGTGTTCATACCTCTTCAAGGTCCCAATCTTCCACTGTTTTGATCTCTTCTATGTCACCCAAATACCTTTTAACCCTTTGCCCATTGACTTTGAAAGTTTTGTCAATCCTGCTTTCTAGCTCGATAGCTCTATGACTAAAGACACGCACAACTTTGAAAGGCCCCATCCATTTAGATTTGAGTTTTCCAAGAAACCACCTCAACATGGAGCTGTAAAGTAGTACCATGTCTCCCGGAGTAAACTGGCGATCTTCAATTCTATGATCATGCTGAACTTTCATTCATTATTTTTATAAGGCAGAGCTCTCATATGTTCGCAGTCCTCAAGCTCATTCACTTGCATCAACCTAGTGGTAGCTGCTTCATACCAGTCTAGATTCAGCTTCTTCAATGCCCACAACACCTTATGTTTCAACTGGCAAGTGCAAAGCTTTCCCAAACAACAGTTAATATGGAGACATTCAGATAAAAGTTTTGAAAGCAGTCTGGTAAGCCCATAAAGCATCATCCGACTTCCTTGACCAATTAGTAGGATTCGCATTCATCATTTTAGATAAGATTTGCTTTATTTCCCTATTTCATACTTCCACTTGAACACTAGTTTGGGGATGATAGGGGGTGGCCACCCGGTGCTTCACACCAAATCTTTAAGGAGAGCTTTGAATAGTCGGTTGCACAAATGAGACCCTCCATTACTGATAATTGCCCGAAGTGTACAAAACCTGGAGAAGATGCTTCTTCGAAGAAATCCCATAACACTCTTATCTTCATTGTTCAGTAAAGCTATAGCCTACACCCACTTGGACACATAATCAACTGCAACCAGAATGTACTTGCTACCATGAGAGCTAACAAAAGGTCCCATAAAATGAATACCCCAAATGTCGAATAGCTCTATGACCAAAATAGGATTTAGAGGAAGTTCATGCCTTTGCGAAACTCCTCCTTCTCTTTGACATCTATCACAAGAATTTTACATAATCATAGGCATCTCGATGTATATATGGCCAATGGTAGCCACATTGTAACACTTTGTAAGAAGTTTGAGCCCCACTGCGATGGTAACCCACCAATGATGAGTAGAAAACTTCAAGAATGCTTATCATCTCCACTTCCTGAACACATACACGGATGATCCCATCAGCACAAATATTAAACAAATATGGTTCATCCCAGAAGAACTTTTCTACATCATGCATAAACTTGTTACATTGATGGGTATTCAAATCAAGAGGTACTATATTACTCACCAAATAATTATCGTAATCTGCAAACCAAGGTATAAGATCATGTGACGATGCCAGAACTCTTTCATCTGGGAATGAGTCATTTATGTCTAACCCATGATAAAAATTAATCATAGCCTCATCTTCCAATCTAGAAAGGTGATTGGCAACCTGATTTTTCAATCCTTTTCTATCAATCACTTCAAAATTAAATTTCTACAAGAGAAGTACCCTTCTAATCAATCTTGGCTTTGCATCCTTCTTTGCCATTAGATATTTGAGTGTTGCATGGTCTGTATGCACAATCACTTTAGCTCCCAACAAATATGAACTTTACATGCAAACACCAACGCAAGCAATTCTTGTTCGGTCACAGTGTAATTCTTCTGGGCCACATTTAGTGCTTTGTTGGCATAATAGATTAGATGTAGGACTCTCTCTCTTTGTTGCCCCAATACCACATTGAGTGCAAACCCACGTATATCACATATTAGTTCAAATGGCTGTGACCAATCTGGAGCAACAATAATGGGTGATGTGGTTAGCCTTCTTTTCAATTCTTTGAATGTGTGCATGCATGCATCATCAAATGAAAACTTTGCATCTTTTTTTTAGCAACTTACAAAAGGGTTATGAGATTTTGTAGAAGTCCTTTATGAAGCAGCGATAGAATCTGGCATGGCCTAAAAAACTTCTGATACCTTTTACTGAAACTGGTGGTGGCAATTTCTCTATCACCTCAATTTTTGCTCTATCCACCTCAATAACTTTGCCTGAGATTCTGTGACAAAGTATGATTCGCTTTTTTTACCATAAAATGGCATTTCTCCCAATTTAGCACCAAATATCTCTTGACACGTCTCTGCAGCACATTACAGAAATGTAGAAGGCATTCTTCAAAAGACTGGCCAACGATACTGAAACCATCCATGAACACTTCAATAGTACTTTCAACCATGTCTGAGAAGATAGACATCATTCATCTTTGAAATATGGCTGGAGCATTACAAAGTCCAAAGGGCATTCTCTTAAATGAATAGGTACCATAGGGGCATGTGAACGTTGTCTTCTCTTGATCTTCAGGTGCAATAACAATTTGATTGTACCTGGAATATCCGTCAAGAAAGTAATACCATCTTTTTCTACCAGTCTGTCGAGTATTTGATCCATGAAGGGCATGAGAAAATGACCCTTTTTTTGTAGAGACATTTAATTTTCTGTAGTCCATGCACACTCTCCATCCAGTTACTGGTCTCATGGGGATCAACTCATTCTTTTCATTAGGCACCATAGTGATGCCTCCCTTCTTTGGAACATACTGCACTAGGCTCACCTACTAACTGTCAACAATTGGGTAGATTACTCTTGCATCTAGCCACTTGATGATTTCCTTCCTCACAACCTCTTGCATTGGGGGGTTCAACCAGCTTTGATGCTTAATACTTGGTTTGTAATCTTTGACTAGCTGAATCATATGAGTCCATATCCTGGGCGTATGCCAAAAATGTCTGCAATTGTCCACCTAATGGCTCTCTTGTACTACTTGAGAACTGAGGCTAGGGCTTCTATTTGAGCTTCACCCAAATCTGCTGCAATGATGACAGGTAATGTACTATTCTCTCCCAGGTATGCGTACTTTAGATGTTATGGTAATGCCTTTAACTGTAACTCTATTAGAACTATTGCAGAGGGTTTTGTAGGTGGTGTCTCCCTATTACATAAGTCCAATTCCAACCTTGCTTGTCGCCTTGGGCCAAATGACACCCCAAGAGCATTCACTGTTTCCGCATAATTCGGAATGTTATCACTATTGAAGTTCATCTACACGGCTGCCAAAGGTTCAATCTTGAGCCTCAATTCTATTGGGATCTCTACTTTATTTTCCTTATCCATAGCAGTCATTGAGATGACTTGGAACCCATCAGTCTTTCCACCCTACTGACCTACTTAGAACACCACTGCTTCTTCACCAAACATGAAAGTGAGTAGACTCTTCTCCATATCCACTAATGCCCAACCTGTGGCTAAGAAAGGTCTTCCCAAAATGATTAGAACTGCAAAATCAACTTCACAGTCAAGTATAACAAAAATTTGTAGGAAATATAAATTTGTCTACCTTCACCAACACGTAACACACTATCCCCATAGGCTTCTTGATGGTTCTGTCTTCCATCAACAACAGTATTTTTATAGGGACAAGGAACCCCAAACCCAGCTTTCTGAATATGGCCAGAGGCATTAAGTTGATGCTAGCCCCTAAATCACATAGTGCTTTAGCGAATGCTAGCTCTCTTATAGTGCATGGTATGGTGAATGCACCCAGGTCTTCATTCTCTTACACTAAGGACTTTGTAGTGATGGCACTACAACATTGAACATTGTTGGAGTGGTCTTGGCTCACATTTAGCTTCTTTTTGATTAAGTCTTTCATCCATTTGGCATGTCCCAGCATCTTCTCAAGGGCCTCAACTAAAGGGATGTCCACTGACAATTTTTTTAACACTGCAAAAAACTATTCAAACATACCTTCCTCCTTTCTTTTTCCAAGCCTTCGAGGGAAAGGAAGAGGGGGCCTCGGAAAGGTTTTATACTTCTTGGGTTGCTCTTTTGTGTTACATGTCTGGGTTCCTTCCTTTATCCTCTTCTTACGGCTCCCATTTTCCACCCTTGGGAAAAAGGGGTTCACAACACTTTTGTCATTCCTAATCATCATCGCCATGCAATGCCCTTCATTCTTAGGATTTTGAATTGTGTTGCCAGGTAATTTGCCCTTTTGGTGTTGATTTAATTGTGAAGATACTTGCCAAAATTGTTGTTCAAGTTGCTTGATCGCCACCGAGTGAGACTCTATCTTTTGGTTAATACTTGAGATATCTACTTTCATTCCCTTTAAAGTTTCATCTTGATGGTCGGCTCACTTTAACAATTTTTTGAACATTTCTTCAATCCTGGAATTGCTTGATTCGGCATCATGGTTGTATGAACAACCATTCCTGAAGCCCTCTCTTATCCCCCACTCTCTGTCTAGCACTCTCATAGTATCCACCCCAGTTGTCTCTAAACATCCCATCATGGTTGAAGTTCCAACCCTGATTCCTGAAGCATTGCCTCTAATAGTCCGAATTGGACCCTAGGGATTGTTCCGGAAACCCATCGCTTGGTTGCTTACAAAGCATGCATCCTCATCAAAGAATGAATCATAATAGGTAGGAGCCTTCGAAGGTTGGTGAGTAACCACCTTAACATTTGCTTGATTTTTCTTTAAAACCAAATCCATACTTATATGAAGTTGAGAAAATTGTTCCATGATCTCTTCTTGTACCATTTCTTGCTCACTATTGGTATTAACTTCTCAAGAGGGTTTTATCACACCCCACTCTTGTTGACCCCAGGCTCTATTTGATTTGACCACTTGCTCCATCCTTGCGGGTAGCAATGCGAAAGGTTTGTCTAAGAACATGCCTCCCATGATTGTGTCAGCACAAGCTTGATTATTCTCATCAAGTGCTCGATAGAGGAGGTAGTACTATTGCAACGGTAAGATCCATAGCCATCGAGTTAAATCGATATTGACTCTACCCATAAGTATTTTCATTGAAGTCTCTAAGTTGTGGCATGTTACCCCTTTGTTGTGGATTCTCCTCTCTTTCTGTATTCTCATTCATATGCATCTCCTCCTCAACCTCAATATCCTCATTCACTTGAGCGATTCTTCTTGGTAGTCAATAGATCTCCAAATTGAGTGGAGCTAAGGGATTGCCTTAGCTCCTCATGTTGGGCATACAACCTAGTATACCCAGCAAATAACATCAAACAACAAAAACAAAAACAAAAATAAAAGTAAAGTACAATAGTGTCTGCCCAAAGTCCCATTAGGGCGGGCTGGCACCCATTGGCGATAAGGCTTAGGAGAACCAACCTTTACCCATGCGCTTTCTATACATATTATAAGGGATTTCTATGTTTGACATGCCTTTTAGAATATAAATAGTGATAACAAGCTAAAAGGAAATGCATATGGCTAGGCCGTTAGGGCCACACTGTCTAGGGTACGAGACATAACGACACTTCAATTTATGTAGTCTACAAAGCCTCTAGGTAAGGAAAAACATCTAATAAGGGTCGGGAAAGGCCCCGCCTCGACTAACTATACAATACAAAAATATAAGCTCCAGATACACAAAACTCTGAAGCAACCTGGAGCTTGGTAACAGCAGCTGGATCTTACTAGGGAGATCTACTGACACTTGTACCTGCAGCATGAACTGCAGGTCCCCCATAAGGGATATCAGTACAAGATAATGTACTGAATATATAAGAAAGGAAACACTGTATATGAAGTAACAACTCAATAAAATTATGTACTGGTGTAGGATAAGAGACCACCCTTAGTCAAACTGTGGGATCATGTACTTTATGTTTCTTTTATTACTTTACCTTTACTGTATAATCTATGCACAACAAGTAATACAAATGACTAGCTAATTAGTGGTAAATCTATTTTGGGATTGGCCAAGGCTAGGATTTGTCTTTAACCCCTTGGGCTACCCCCTGTGATAGCATCAACCCTGGCTAGGTGATTCTTCCACCCTCGAGTTACCACCCATTAATAAACAATATACTTTACCTTTCAAGTACCTTTGAGATGATTCTTTTGGTGCTCACAATATTGGAGCTGTAGGACTATAGATATAGCATGTGATATGCAAATAATCATACAAGACAAGATGACGATGAAAAGAGTATGTTACATTAATAATGAAATGTGTATGAGATGAAACAACTTCTGAACTTTATTTAGCAACAAGAACCCATGTAACTTAGTATCCATGTATGTATGCAAATTTGAAGGTGAATATGTACAGGAGCATATGAACATGTGAAAGAGTGGAGACATAGTTAATAATTATGTCGGAGTTGGTAAGTGCCTTTATGTTCCAAGGAAGAATCTAGGTTTCATACCAAGTAATACGAAATCGAGTAGCCTTATATACCTCGTTGTACGACCTCACTATTACCTTGAGATAGCCTTCCCTTCCTCCAAATATTTATCTACAATATAGTAGGTGATAAAACTAGCATTAGCAGTCAATAGATATATCTTGGCATCCCAATCTCATAAAAAACAACATACAGGCAGCAAACGTATAATTATAAACCCGACCATATTCTTTCAACCTTTCCACCCTTAATCATATTTTCTAATACATATTCTCATATAAATATCATGTGAAACTTGTTTTAGTGCCATAACAATCTTACCACAGCCCGCAAAGCACAACACATAACAATTCTACACAACATACAAATAGGCGGCATAACGTTACGTCCCTTCACCACATTTTGGCGTTGACAATTCCAAACCTGTTTCAACTTTACCCTAACTGTCCTCAACCCATATATACATAGTAACAACCCTACAATAGTCTCAGAACATAACCAAAGTAGACATGAAGGACGTGAGGCAATAGCCTTCCATCCATCAGCACACAAGTTCGTACTAAGAGTACAATTGCAATATCCTGTAAGAACTCACTTTCGCGGACTATAAAAGTAGTGCAAAAGCCTTTATACATTATTATAGAACCAATACTCATTAAGAACAGTAGCATCCCTTCATAATCAATCCAACCAAAAAGATAAACGCTTCTAAATAAACAAGAGTACAACAATCTTGGAACATATGTTGTCCAAAATTTCAGCACAAACATAACTAGCATATACTTCTTGTTTGTCATGGGATAAGTATAACAAATACATGGATATTTCCACTTACCGCAGCCTTCAAGATTCAGGTCTCCTTCAAGAACCCTAGAGGGTTGTATTGGCTACCTTGTGAAGTGAACTAAAGAGAAAAAAAAGAGTCTTTAGGAAGCTGAAAATTTGTTCCAAAGTAAAATGATTTAAGGGGCTATTTTTGAGCCCTTTTAAAGGCTCTCTTTGGCCAACTTTCTCTTAACTTTTTGACCACATATTAAGAAGCTGGTGATGTAGCAGCTTGGACCTCACACTTGGGCCTAAATAGGTCTCAAAGTTGATGGGCCTTGGTTGCCCATTTTTCCTAATTCCTCTTCATTTAGTTTGGGCCCAATTAGTCAAGTGGGTTGTGATGTACTTGGGCCCTTTTGATGTCCTTCTTGGGCTGAAAATATAGTCTATTTATGACGCTAAAACATGGGCTAAGGTTATACCCTTAACACGGACTTTATTCATAATCGGACTTGGACAAATTCGACGTTGGTCCTCATCTTCGTTTAGCTAGCAATTTTAAGCTAAGCAAGTAGGTGCCTCACCTGCTAGCCTCCTAAGTCCTACAAGCACCTCAATTCTCTCACTTTTTTTAGGGTCTTGATCTCCTGAATTTAACATAAAACTTATTCACAGTCGACCCTCTTTAACATTAGACATACATATCACCCTCTAATTTGAGATTCAAGCACTTTTAAAAATGGGCGCTAATTTGACCAAACCATATCATGTTTCATTTGTGTAGTACTATTATTGTAAGATGTGGGGTATTGTATCCTCCCCCCCTCCCTTAGAAACATTTATCCTCGAATGTTAGCACAATTGGATAGCTTATCCAAGTTTAAATCTTTGCTTACACAAACCTTTTACAACACACTAAGTATTCAATCACATGTACCTATTAGTTTCCCAATTCTGCATGTTGAACTTCCTATTTAGCTTCAAATAAGTAAGGGTATTTTAATTTCATCGCGTCCTCGGCCTCCTATATTATTTCTTCTACTTGTTGGTTCCTTCAAAGTACCTTCACTAAAGTTATTTCTTTATTCCTTAGCTTCTTAAGACGGCGATCTAGAATAGCAACAGGTACCTCTTCATAGGTGAGATCTCCTATAATCTGCACATCCTCAATATGAGTGATACGGGATGAGTCACCTATGCATTTTCAAAGCATTGAGATATGAAAAACTGGATGAACCATTGAAAGCTCCTAGGGCAGCTCTAGTTCATATGCAACCTGCCCAAACCTCTTAATAATTTTATATGGCACTATGTAACGTGGGCTCACTTTTCCTTTCTTAACAAATCTCATAACCCATTTGATTGGAGACACCTTTAAAATACCCAATCCCCTACTAAAATTCCAGTCCTCTCCTTCTAGCATCTGTATATGATTTGAGATAACTTTGGGCTGTTTCTAGCCACTGCTGTATTACCTTAACTTTTTCTATGGCTTGTTGTACTAGATCTGGCCCAAGAAAGATGGTTTCACCCACTTCAAACCATCCAATTGGCGACCTATATTTCCTCTCATACAAAGCTTCGTAAGGTGCTATCTTGATACTCATGTGGTAGCTATTATTATAGGCAAATTCAATAAGTGGCAAATGGTCCACCCAACTATCTTAAAGTCCAATGCACAAGATCACAACATATCTTCAAGTTTTTGAATAGTACATTTTGCTTGACCGTCTAATTGAGGGTGGAAACTTGTACTCAAATCCTCTTATGTCCATAAACTCCTTTGGATGAACTTCCAAAACTTTGCAGTGAATTGAGCTCCTCAATCAGATATAATAGAGATTGTGACTCCATATAGCCTGACTTTCTCTTTTAGGTATAGCTTGGCATATTCTTCAGCTGTATAATCACTCCTGACTGGCAAGAAGTATGCTGATTTTGTGAGTCTGTTAACTATTACACATATGGAGTCAAACTTCTTAAATGAGCGAGGCAACCCAGTAACAAAATCCATATTGATCATATCCCACTTCCATGTTGGAAGTTCTATACACTG
>JAOTQR010075638.1:0-13026 GCA_025774065.1 Solanum ossicruentum
AAGTTGGAATCTTGCCGCGCTAAAAGCGTCTTCCGAACCCCTCGTTAGAGAACCATCATTCACAAGAATTGAAAATCTCAAGAATCCAAATAAAAGTGCAAAAGTGATCGTACCCTAAGGCTTTCTTCTCTCCCCCTTTTTTTGCCAACAACATCAAGCCCATTTTTTATCTTATGAGTTGTCTATTTTATCCTTATTATATCTCTCTCTCACACACACAAATATATATATGGGTTTTTAAAGTATCTCAACATTCGATAGTCGTGAAACTGATTCCACGAAACTGATCACAAAGTTTTTTTCATTCACCAGAGGTGGGAATCAAACCCCAACTTCTTGCTTAAGGGTGAGGTACTGAACCACCATATCAATCCTTGTGTTTATCACATATATATATAATTGTTCTTCATATTATATATATAATTTTTTAAACCAAGGCATTTATGATATTTTCTTTAATTCCATTGACATTATAATTAATAATACTTCTATGAATTTATCACAAATTTTAAGTATTAGTATATCACGGTTATCTCAATATAATATGCATTACGCATGTGTATAGATTTATGCATACATTTTTATCTTTTTTCACCCTCTTACTTTATCCGCTTCATATTACACGATCCTTCTTGATATGACACTCTTTTAAAAGAATTAATTAAAGGTGTATTATACTAGACTAATGTTACAAATAATGTTTTAAAATTTTAAATTTGACTATTTCTACTTTATGCAGTTATTAACTACTAAGGGTAGAAATAAAATAAAATATCAAATTTTTTATTTCATAAATTGGACAAGTTAATTAATTCAGTCATTTTTAAAATGAGGACCAAGTAATATAAACAATAGGGGTATTCTCTATTGTCTATTTAATAAAAAAATTTTGATTGACATTGATGGAGTATTACATAAATTATAGTTTAAAATGATTTAAAATCTAAATATATACTAATCTTTAAAATTTTGATTAGAATTAAATTAATTATTTTATATTGTTATCGATTATACTCTCTACTAATTTCACTTGTATAGATAAACATTAGAGTTTTAATTATTATTAATAAGATTATTTTTCTTATTATGTTTATTTACTTTATTATAGATCATTAGCTTATATACTTAAGTAATATTTTCCAGTTTTTTCGTCCAAAAAATAATATTTATGTTTTTATAAAAGAATTATTACATTAAAAAAAATGAAAATATCATGATTTTTAATGAAGTTAAAAAGAAAAAGAAATTGATAGTGAAATGATATAATAAACATTTTAAAAATTTTCAGTAGAATAAAATGGAGAGTTTGATTATTATTCAAAATTAAAGGAGAGTTTAATTTTAAGAAAAAAAATTGCTGGATGAAGATGATTTTCACCCAAATTCAAAATCCCCTGAAGTCATCTATCTTTTTTCCATATGAGAATGTTACACAAATCTCCCTTATTTCTTTTCTATTGCATAGAAAAAGGATCTTATAATACCAAAATATAGTTTTTTTTTTGCATTCAATAGATTATAACAAGTTATGGTAACAACAATAATAATATCAAATTCAATATAATCTCAAAAATAATATGAGATCAGAAAAGTATTTATAAAACTTACCTTCTATATTAAAAAGATAAAGTAATTATTTTTAATATATGATCGATAATAACAATAATAATATAATTGATTTTTAATAAACGCTCATCTCAAAGTTATGCTAATGATGGACCTAAAAAATAAAATTGACGTAAATAAATTTGGACAGAGAGAAAAGAACAAAATAGAAGTGGCACGGATAAGGACCAGCCTACAAGAATATAGCCATTATCCTTGACGAATGGTCTTAAATGATCTCAATCCTCAGCTAAACCACCAATCTATTCATCTTATTTTTTTCCCAACACTTAATCCTCTACTAACAGAGAAAAAAATGTTTAAAATAGAATTTAAAAAAATACTGCAGTATTCTTTTTTTTTATCGATATCAAAAAAATATTATTTTACTTTAATTAAAAATAATTTAATTTTAAAAATTCTTTTTTATATTTAGTAAAATGATCCTCCACTACATATCATGACAACATCACCGATCTTTGATGCTTATGAGGGGCCTTATACACCACACACAAGCTTTAAAAATATTTCTTTTTTATTAAATATTATATTAACTAAAAGAATGTAACATAAAATGTATAGTGAACAAAGAAGATCAATACATATAACAACATTACCAGCAAATAAACAGATTGTTCTTTTTCCAAAAAAAGGATGGAGGGGGAGGGGGGCGGCAGAGAATTTGTAAAACTATATGCAATTGTTGAAACTAAATTTGACCCTATAGCAAACCAATTAAAGGGAAAAAAAAAAACTAACTGTTATAACTGGAATTGGGCATACAAAGATCCATAATTTTCTCAGCCACCTCTGTTTCGTCTCTGCTTTCTTCAATCAACTTTTGTACTACACTTTTCGGCAGCTTCATCTTCAGCTGAATTTTACCCGGCTTCGACAAATCCGAAGCAGATCTTCGGCTCAACATAAGACACTCCAGCCGATCCTGTGCGTTCATATGAACAGCTGATTTCACCCTTCTTGTAACCTTAGTAATTTCTTCTTTAGGAAACAGTGGCAATTCTACAAGAAAGTATATCTTGCTTGGCTTCAGCTCTTGTTCCGGTTCTAATGGCTTAGCTCTAATCCCAAATTTCTTCACTTGTTCAGATTCCAATAAAACATGACCTGGGTAGTCTTTAACTACGTCCGAGGTTGTTATTGGTGTGTTCAGTTTCAAGATTTCGCCGTTAATCTTCATCACCTTTGTCTTCTTCTTAATTCCTCCTATGTTGTTCCCCATTTCTCCTTTTCTTTTTTTTCCTGTAGAGAATTTTGCTTTTTTTCTAATTATGGTTCCTCCACTTATATTTTGATGTAATTATGTGGACCAGGAACTAACCTTTTTGTTAGTGCGTGTGCGTGTGAATTTGTGGAAGTATACTGGAAAAGGATTTATTTAGTGGCGTATGGAGTGTATAATTAACCGGTTGAACTAAATTTAAAATATTAAGTAAAATCTTAAAAGCAACTCTCTTCCTCTATCTTTTTACGACTATATTAAAAATAAATATTTAATAATATTTATTCATATTTATACTTAATTTTTAATTTATTCTTATTTTTTATTATAATTATTTTTCTATTACATATTTCAACGCATTGTATTTATTATATTCACAAGAGTGATTTGATAAAGTTATCTTATTATTTACTATTTCTTAATATTTATGTTAAGTTAATAGTGAACAACTACTATTGAATGAGAGAATATTAAATTTAAAGTCGTAATTTTAGAAATAGTAATTGATAAGGTTTGTTTTATCCCTCGTTAAAGTTCATTATGAGATTACATTATATATATAGTTAATGTAGCAAGTGATAAGAATTTAGACGTTGAATATGATGAAATTAAAATTTTTGTCAAAGATGTTCAAGGATGATGACCGATTAGGATCTTAAACACCCAATAAAGGAAAATTTTACAGAAAGTACAAAATTTTGTCCTAAAATTACATTTGTTTTTTTAATTACAAATGTACCAATTTAATTACAAAAATACCCATCTTGAGAAACGATTGGGATCAAAAAAAGAAAAATTTTTATTGATCAATTTAACCCACCTGAGTGATGGGTGATTGATGATATAATAATTAGTGACTGGGTTAAATTTTTTCTTAATGTTGTTGATAGTTTCTCCAAAAAAAAAATCATATCTTAAATACTTAAAAATCCAAAGGTTTATCATATTTACAATATATTGCAGCTCACCATAAATATAATTAAACACACTATGCAGCTCACCATACACAAAATTAACCACACCGATTTTCTACCATTACACAGACCAACTAGCCCAACACAGAAGTTATATTATTGTGTCAGACTCCAACTATATAATCATACGTAACATCCAACTTTATCCATGTTATACCACAATTACAATTAATATTCACTACACGAATATGTCACTTTTAAGCATCAATAGGTACCGAAAAAAGTAAAAAAAATAACTGTACATCATGCTCCACCAAAAAATAAATGGACAGAATCATAAAATATTTATTATTATTTTTCAAACTAATTGCATACAACTTCAAACTATCACAAATCTATCATACTAGCATTAAGGTTAATATAACCGATTAAAACAAATTTTCTTCTTATTTACATACTTGTTGCATCCCACTTCCTGTCATATTTTATAAGGATCGACACGTATTTTTCATTATTCATGTAATTTTAATGGATAAATATCGTCGTTTTTACACTCCTCAACTCATTTTATTTTTTTTCCTGAGAAACTCTCTCAATGCGTAGAGAAAGTTCTTACAATGCTTATGGTAATTACACTACCTATAATTCATAAGATATGAGGTACTTTATTTCTTTCCCACTAACCTCTGTCACACCAAAAGGTATTCTGATATCTGTCAAATCAAATTAATTACTTTGATTAATTTATGAAAGAGAAAAGACATTTTTAATAAAAAATAAAAATTAAAAAAGGATCGTACAATCAAATAAAACACGATGCCTTGATCTTTATTATACATATTGTCGATTTCAAAAAGTGAAGGACATGTTGTACTTTAACATGTCAATCACCATTAATTAATACAATATATAACAAATATTTCTATATTATTTCTACTATTGAGGAATAGGGCTACTGCCTTTTTTTTTTCTTTTTTTACCTTTTTCACCTAATCACATCACATTCACATCAACTTTAGTCATCACAAATCATACTCTCTTTTCTAGTTTTGTAATAAAAATTGACAGATTAGTGTAAATAAAAAAATATTGATATGGACTTATAATTTTATAGATCAATCTTGTATAGAAACGTAAATTACCCAAAAATAAATGTATGTATAAAAAGTATTGTTAAATTCAGACATACTTTAATTTTTTGCAAAAAATTATTGTTCGCCTTTCTTTTTTCGCTTTTAAAATTGAATGCGTCAAATTCAAATATGGATGCACTATAGCTATTCAAGATTCTTATGATATGACTTTTTTATAATACTATAAAAGAATCATTTCATATGAACTAAACTATTCTAAAATTATGAATTTTAAACTAACTTATCTTATCTGATTTTGAATTATTTCATCCTTATCCCGCATAATTCATCCTTATCCCGCACGCTAAACGGTTGATACTATGGCAAGATAAACATTTTTCTAAAAAAGTAGGAAAGGGGTTATTCAATTCCATCACGACAAAATTCTATCTGGCCCTGGCCTCTGAATCAAAAGAAAAGGAAGCCGACTTTAGTTATAAAATATTCACATTGGAGGGAAATGGGGAGTTGGGGTTTCTTTGGTTTGTGATAATCTAAGGCTAGTGGGACTATGCTTTTTTGGCGTGGTCTGATTGTGATTTATGGGGAGATCTAATATTATATGCATAAAATGTCAAGTCTAATTTAGTTACTTGTAAAATTGGCAACTGTATATAAGTTAACATTAATTGATAACGTAAAAGATATTTAAGTAAACAACATGTTATGCACCAAATTAAATAAATTGTTTGTGTATATGACTAAAGTATAAACGGCCTTACGTTTAAGATTGTCATAAAGTCCCAACCAAATTGCTATCTGGATGTGGACAGCAGAGCGTTTACAAATTCAGAGTCGTAATCCTCAATTTTTGTGTGTTGATTAAGGAAATATTTGCTTTTGTCACAAAGAATTTAAACTTTATTATTTTTGTGTTTTCGTAGAAAAGGTCGGAGGAGGATAAGTTAGACTTACAATTGTTATTTAAAATTGAATAATAGACACATTCATCCGACGTGATATCCTACATTGCAATTTGTATCCTACATGTATTATGCCACGTAAGACGTGTGTTTACTTATTCAATTTTATACAAGTTCAAGTGTATACTTGTATACACACAAAGTTAAAACGCATAGTTACCAGTTGAAGACAAATTAATAGTCATATTTATGCATTACACCTTGATGAAAGTATCACTTGATGTTAGTTATTAGGTGAGGCCAAAGGATAAAATTAAAAAAAAAAAAAAAAAAAAAAAAAAAAAAAAAAAAAGAGGAGCAATTTTAAGGCCTTTTGTGGTGCCTTGGCTTAAGTGACCAAGTCAACAATTTTGGTAAAAGTTCAAGATTTGAGATTTTATAGCTCCACTTTGACTAGGATAAACTCTATAAATAAGGCCAACAAATCCACTTTATTATTCTATAAAAAGGTGTTAATATGATCCTATTAGTATAAAGATATTTTCTGACGTTGTGGTGATGCTTGGAAATTCTTATATGTTTATAGAGTATTCAAGATTAGGATGAGCTTGGCCTGAATTATGTGACGTTCATTTAAAACATTTCAAGTCCTTTTCACGTACTTTAGTCTAGCTAATGCTCCTTTTTATTTCATATTTTTTCCTTAAATGACAATAGTGTTAGAATAAATTTATGCATATCTTAACTGATTCATTTGAGAGTGTTTAATTAATTGATTGTGAATTGATTAGAATAACCTGGAGGCATATTCAAAGATCCCCATTTTATTAATGCTTGGTCAAGGTTTTAAACGATTATCGCAAGGGCAGGGATAAGGTGTGCGTACATCTCATTCTTGCAGAATTTTCTGAGTATGTTGTAATTGATTTGTAAGAGAAGATTTTTATGTTAGTTTAATTTGTAAGAGAGCAATCCCAACTAAAAGTGGACAGGGAAAATGATGATAAGATCTAAACAAGTTGCTGGATGGCTTCAATTGTGTCATTTGCATCAGTAGGTGTATGCTAGATTGGTTCTCAGTGACAGCCCAACATTCCCCAAAACAAAATGCATACTGGAAGTGTATGTTCATTTCAAAATAAATGGGAAAGCTAAGCTAATTGCTCAAACATATGTTCATGAATGGATAGAAAAGCATCAATATACTTTGTTGAATAATAGAAGTTTAAGGTATTGATGCATAGACTTATCGACTGTTGGTAGCAGATGCCGTATGTTTGAAAAGTGGAAGGAGGACTAGTTAACCATCTCTACAGTGTAACGTTGCCAGATAGAGTTTAGCTTTGTTCTGTATCAAGTGATGCTAAGACAGTTGTCGGGATATGTTCATGAGCAAAATCCGAACACCCTTAGCAGCAAAATCCTATTAACAACTATTGGTTAATGGTAATAAAGAGCCTTAATTTTAGAGTCTTTCATTTGACTATACCACAAACTACTTCCTTAATCTTGCAGAGTGAAGTATCAACTCACATGTGCTGCACTTCAATGTACTCCTATAGAAACCCAACTTCAAAGGACTTTCCCCGTGAACGGACTCACCTTCATGATTGTAAATGACTTGCAACCCTGCTCAGCATACCCTAATACCTGAAAGAAAAACATGCCAACTACAGCTTTCATCTATAAGCATTATATCTGCAATTTGACATTCAAATATATATGTGGCTACCTATTGATTTTCACATAAATGAAAGAGTTGGAGTTGTTACAAACTGCATAAATTGCACAGACGGGTAAGAACACAGCACTTTCAACAATGTTTAAAAGCATTTCATTTATTCAGGACAAGATCCCCATCAATTTTTTTTACAGTAAAGCAACAAATACATTAATTAACCGAGTATAACATCTATTCAAGACTTAAGAATAGATAGGAGCTAAATACATTCTACAAAAACTCGGAAGGTGAAGGAGCATCTGGCTTCCCACTAACACTCATGCCTCCGGGGTGCTGCAAGTTCTGCAAAACTTGTGCTGATAACGTCCCCAACCCACCTCCTAATCCATCATTCGTGGAGCCAAAAAATTGACAGACCAGCCGAGCCATGATCGCAAGCAAATTCGTTTGGTTCTGGCAAGCATCAGCATGCATTTGCATCATTTGCTTTTCATGTTCAATCTGCATATTCACCAAACGCTGTCTCCACTCCATTTCTTCCTCTTCCCATTTCTCCTCCAACTTCATTCTTTGCCTCTTCTCCTCATCAAACTCCCTCTCTAACCTCAACCTTTTCTCGCATTCCCTCTTCGCCCACCTCACCTGTCTTTCTTCCAACATCAATCCCTTCATCTCTATATCCTCATTTCTCTCGTCATCTCTTCTCTCCCTGCACAATTCCATTTCTTTCCTTCTTTCTTCTCTCTCCATCATAACCTTCTCCCTAGTCCACTCCCTCTCCCTCCTCTTCTCTTCCCTCCTCAACAAAGCATCCCTCAACTCCAAAACTTGCCCACCCACCATCCTAATCCTCCTACCACAAAACCCTTTCCTCATCTTCCTTCCACGCATCCAAACACTATCCTCAATTCCCTCTCCCTCTCCCTCCCCACTTCCCTCATCCTCATCATCTTCCTCATCATCCTCCAATTCCTCACTATCGATCCCAAATCCCAAACCCAATACACCATCATCAGCATAAAGCTCAATCATATCGTTATTAGGGGCATTCTCTTTGATATCCAATTCAACATCCCCAAACACCTCCTTATACTTCAAGAAATTTTCCCAGTGGTTTTCTCCATCTTTCCAGATGAACTCGTTGCTCGCGGTTCTGATTTTCTGCTTGACACCCAGATACTGATGGCGCATATTTTGTACTTTGATGGATACGTCACGCCAAGACCATTTGAAAGGGAAGTGAAGCGGGTCTTGCAAGTGATGCACGGAATTGACATGGTCAGCAATGGGTTTGAATTTTTTCTCTCTGGTTTTGAGCTTGGCTAAAGTGCCGGAGTTGAGAAGGTCTGAGTACTTTGTGAGCAGAGTTTGTTCTTCCAATTCTGACCATTTCTTGCGCTTCATCTTCTTGATCAACCGTAAGGGGGGAGGGGGACTTTTCGGGTTGAGGGTTAGGGTTTACTCTCAGATTCGGGTCACTGATGGAGAAGAAATATCTCCCTAGATTCGAGGAAGGCAGAGTGGACACTTTTGGGTCATTTCGTATTGTTTGCACAAGTGGTTTTTCTAAAAAAATAAAATAAAATATTACATTTGGCATTTGGGAAAACAATCATAAATTATGAAAATTCATGTGAGTATTTCTTTATTTAGAATAAAATGTAAAATAGGAATGCATATATATATATATATACTAGTTACAAGCACGGTGCAACATATGTTATTCTTTTTCTGATTTATGATATTGATAGATTTTTTATATATATTTTAAAAAAATTTAAGTTATTAATTATTAGACTTATAGTTTCTACATGTTATGTTACTCTCTATGTTATAATTTATATGGCATTCAAGAATCAAATTTTTAAATTAATAATTATGAGCTATATTATTTTTTATATTATTTCAAGTAATATATATATAAAGGTTTTGGTTTATTTATATTATATATATTTTTAACAAATACCTTCTTTTTGACACAAATATAATCGTCGAAAAGTATTAAAATGGTTATTTAATTTTATTTATTCATTTTAAAAAGAAAGACATAATTTATGATTTTGTGTTTGTTTTATCCTAATTCTAGTACTTACACAACTTAAAATAATTAACTACGATGATATAGTAAAATCACAGTTGAAGCAACTGAAAATATAATTTATTAAGACTAATATTATAAAATCATAGTTGAAGTAGATGAAAAAATATAAGCAAGCAGTTGAAAAGCACGTCAATAAGCAGATGGCTTAAAAAAATTAAACTAAAAAATCTACGAAATATTTTTATGGACCCTATGTGATAATGGGGTAAAAGTAGGCAGCTCAACCAAGCATGGTGACAGAGAGTTGCCTGCTTACTCGCTCTTCTTATATAGTAAAATAAAATATATATATATATACATAAATAATACTTGGTTAGTACGCTTAAATGACAAAATTATTCTTATTAAATTAGTTTTCTTAAATAATTACATCAAATTTTGATCAATGTTCATTTTGAAGGAATAAAGGCCTAAATTACGACAATATCAATCAGTTATATTTATTTAAAAAACAGAAGATGTTTTATATTAAAAGTTAAAATCTTAATCTCCTTCCAAGGTTGGAACACAAAGAATGCATATAATATAAACGGGGCACTCGATTACTGATGGCTATAAAAATGGCAAGCAACTCGACCAAGACTCATTTATTTTTAATTACGCTTAAAATATCTAAAGTTGAATACGCCTTTAAATATTACAATTAATTATTTTCTTTAATACAATATTATATTAATAAAACTTTTATAAGAACAAACCATATGTCAATTAGTGAGGTAACAAACGTTAATGATAATAGTAATTGTGGGTGTTGATGGATGGTGATTGATGTTGGTTGATCATAATGAGTGTAGATAAATAGTAATCGATATTTATAGTAATTGACATCAATTAATACCAATGATGGTGATGACTAAGAATTATAATGGATGATAATAATAGTTAGTAATAGCAATAATGAGAGATAATTAATTTAATTAATTTATTATTCTGATTGAAAATAAATGATAAATGATATTAATAATTATAAGGGATGACTGATGATAATAATAATAATTAATTATGAATGGCAATTTTAAAGATTATGACTAAGAATGATGATTACAATAGCGAACATTGATATTAATAATCGACAACAAATGTGGATCTATTTCAAGAAATCCTTGAATAAATATCACACTAATGATATTAAATAGTTTGTCTAAATTTTAATCATTCAAATTTATTTTTTTATTTACAAATATAATGAATGTTTATAAAATAAAGAAAAAAGTGTACTCAAATTTGTCAGATTTTAAAAAATCTTATTTATGTCATTTGTTAAAAATTTGATTCATCTACGCCATAGTCTTTTGATAAAAGACTCGTCTATGGTATTATTTTTAATTTCAATTTTGTAAAATAATCCAAAACAACTTTTAACGCTTTTCAATTGAAATTTTGGATTAAATGTATTTTTTTACTTATCTTTTTTTCTTTAAGAACACATGAATAACACCAAGAACTTCAACATCGGACTTTCAATTCTTCATGAAATCACCTCAAATTTTAAGGATAGCATTCCTCCAAGTTAGATACCAAAATTAAATATCTTTAGAGATCGAATCCAACTTAACTTAACAAGGCAAACTTAAAATACCTTCAAGTTTTAAAACTTCTACCACCTCCACTGGTAGAATTTTCTCCACAACTCAAAATCATTTGAAAATTTGAGTATAGACACAAAATCACTAGGAAATAAAGTTGTAGTATCAAGATCAACGACAAAAATACGAATCAATGCAAATTTTCAAATTTATGGTGCTAATTTTTATTTTTAGTATTTTTTTTAGTTTTATTTGGAGTTTTGGAAAAAATTATACTAAAAAGTTGTTCAAGTTTTGAAACTTTGAAGAACTTTTAAATATTTTTTATTATTAAGTTAAGTTGAATACAAGGTCAAATGACATTGAGTTTTGATATTTAGTATTGAAATTTGAGCTGATTTCATGAAAAAAGTCAAAAATTTAGAGTTCTCAAAGAAAAAGTAGCAAAAATTTATATTTGATACAAAATTTTAATTTTGACGAGTGTCAAAAGGTATTTGGGTGTTTTTATAAAGAGTTAAAAAATGATGATATAAATGAATCTTTTCTCAAATAAAAATAGCAAAAATATTTTTTTTTTCTCGAGCCTTTTTCCTAAAATAAGAAATACTCCACATATTTAAAAAAGAATGACCTAATTGGATTTGAAACAGAATTTAAAGAAAATAAAAAACTTTCCAATCTTGTGATCCTAAATTAAAATTATATTAACAACAACACTATATCCAATAAAATTTCACAAGTGGGATCTGGGTATGCAGACCTTACCACTACCTTATAGAAGTAGATAGGTGGTTTCCGAAAGACCCTCATCTAAAAAGTATCATCTCCATACTACTAGATATGAAATCAAGTGACTAGAATGAACAACAAATGATAATTTGTAAAAATAATAAAATTAACAAAATAAATGACGGAACAATAACAACGCAATATATAAAGACATGACTATCTCTACTAACCTACTATATTATAGGGCCAGACATCATCATACCCCTGTTAGCAATCTAACCTTCTATCATGATACTGTCACACCCCGAGCCTACACCCTGGATGTGGCCGGCACTCAGAAACCATTGTTGGTTCTTAAGTGAACCACTTGGCTCAATTCACCTATTCAATTAGCGGAAGATTTAATAAAACAAAAGAATGTGCTCAAGTGGGCATGCAACTTCTCATGTAAAATAATTTTATATCTTGTATTGAAATAACTCAATGTTTCAAGTGAAATAAATAATAATAGTTTTTTAAAATTGACTCTGAAAGTAAGACAAACTCTACTATTCTCTATCTAACTCAGTCTATGGAGCCTCCATCAACTCATAAGAAGGTGCCAAGACATATTTAAGACTATCTCAAGATAATAATAATAAAAAAAGGAATGAACTAAAATAAAAGGGTTCCTCCGAAAGTAAGGAGGTCTCAACACTGTTTGCGACTGAATAGATCTTCCACGAAGTGCTTGTTGAGGATCTCTAAAATCTGTACCTGCATCATGAAACGATGCAGCGTCTAGTGGTATCAGTACGTGGAATGTAAGAAATGTAAGATGACCAAAATGTATTAAGAATAGGATACTCACTTTAAAATTGAACTTTAAGATAGCTTAATTGACAAAAGTATGTCATGCAAGTAAAACATATGTTTTTGAATTCGTTTTAAGGTACAACTTAACATAAAAGAAATACTTTAATAAAGAAATAATAATCTCAGTATGTAAAATAATAAATTTTACTTCTTGGGGAGTTTCTCTAATCGACAATCATCACTATAAGTTTCGTGGTGATACAGTGTCTTACCCACGCTGCCAAAGTCGTCCTATACTTTGCCGGGGTAAGGAACGAAAACTAGGGGAATGGATCCATCCCAAAACTGGGTCATCTCAGTGGCGAGTGAGGAGTTGTACCTTGGTACAATCCTATCCTACGCTGGCTACGTAGTTTATGAGTTCAAGCTATTATTA
>JAOTQR010075658.1:0-13024 GCA_025774065.1 Solanum ossicruentum
TTTAAAAGAAACACTTAAGTCCCGAATTGTTCAAAATTTCCAATATTTGTCCAAATTTCACAATTATTCCAAAATTTTAAAATACGGGTCCTAACATTACACTTTTAAGCAAGTTTAAGAAAACATATGTTTACTTGCATGACATACTTTTGTCAATTAAGTTATCTCAAAGTTAAATTTTAAAGTGAGCATCATATTCTTAATAATTTTTGGCCATCTTACATACCATATATTCCATGTACTGACGCTACTCGGCATTGCATCATTTCATGATGAAGGTACAGGTTTTAGAGATCCTCAGCAAGAACTTCGTTGAAGATCTATTCAGTCGCAGACACTGGTGAGACCTCCTTACTTTCGGAGGAACCCTTTTATTTTAGTTCATTCTTTTTTTTATTGTCTTGAGGGAGCCTTGAACATGTCTCAGCACATTATTATGAGTTGATAGAGGCTTCACAAACTAAGTTAGATAGAGAATAGTAGAGTCTGTCTTACTTTCAAAGTCAATTTTGAAAAACTATTATTATTTAGTTCAACTGAACATTGAGTTATTTTAATATAAGATATAAAATTATTTTACATAAGAATTTTCATTCCCACTTGAGTACTTTCTTTTATTTTATTAAATCTTTCGTTAATTAAATAAGTTAGATAAGCCAAGTGGTTTGCTTGGGAACCGACAGTGGTTTCTGAGTGCCGACCACTCTAGGGTGTAGGCTCAGGGTGTGACTCTTTGCACTTGGCTTGATGTAAAAGATCCCTTATATTCATTTATTGAACTTAGGAGGGGTTGAAAAAGGTCTGAAATACCCCTCATGAAACAAAATAAAATTTGCCTCGGAATTTAAACAGTTCCACGACGCGCTCCAGGGGATAATCAGTGTATCTTCTCCCAAAAATTCTCCAAATGAGTTTTTCAATCCCTATTGAAAATTTTTGAAAGAAACAGATGGCATGTCTGCGTCCTTGGTGTGTCGTGCCTTGGGCGCGCATAGCCACTAGAAATCGGTTTGGATCAAAAAATTATTTTTCAATTCGGTTGCTCTAAAATCTGAACGAGACTATTTTTCCGCTCAATTTTTCATGCTGATTGAATATACGGCCTTGGATTTACCATCGGAGCATGGAAGACTCATTATGCGACGTCTATCCTCTAGGGGTATTTTGGTCATTTTACCGGGTGTTACAATTTACTTTCTTCTTTTGTTTTTTCTGTTGCTGCGTCAATGAGCTTCACTTATATTGCTTAATTTAACTTATACCATACATAATAACATTGCTTTCTAAGATTATAATTGACTCTACAGAAAGCAGAACTAGAGTACATTTATATTTTACGCATCAAATATTTGAAAATACCTAAAAATAATTATGCTTCCCCTTAATTCGTCCCTTTTTGCGTTTATAGCTTTCTCCCGCACCAACACCACCTTTACAAATCATCCATTCGCAACTACTAAGCTTATCTATCATATCAACTAATTAAAGCAACCCATCATTGCTTTCAACTCTAAATTAACAACAACAATAAAAGTATATATACGTACAGAACCCATACACTTTTAAACAGCGAAAACATCACACTCAGTTCTTTTAAAAAAAAGAACGTTAATGAAAAGCAGTAAGCATGTTGATAACTGATCTCTGTTTTGGATCATCATCGGTGGATTGATGAACAACCCGAGAATGAATTACCATGTTTCAAAGAGTGTCTCACAACTCTTCAAAAACAAAAGTGTCTTTTTTTACATTTGAGGAATAACGTATTAAGCCATTTTATACTATTCAATTAGGCTTCAAAAAAAATAGTTGCTCACTTTCTTTTTTTGATGTGTTTCAAAAAAAAGAATAACGTATCTCCTTTTTTCGAAAAACTTTAGTTTCCACTTTCCATATGGCATTTTTCTGACCACAAGATTAAAAGATATTTTGGTACATTTAACATAACTTTAATTTAGCACCACAAGATTAAAGTCTTCTTTATTTTTTTAAATTTCGTGTAAAGTCAAATTAGGTCATTCTCTTTTAAACAGGGGGGTACTACTAATTAGGTTTACTACAAAAGAATTAGATACCACTTGTACCATAATTGATTTGAAAAATAATCATTAAAAGAAGAGGAAAAAATAGGAAAAAAATTATCAATTGCTTTTAATTTTATGAAAGTGGATAAGGAAAATGAAGTTTTATTTTTAATTAAATTGGAAAATTAAATAGATAGAATGTCAGTATTTTATTTATTTATTGGTTTTGAATGTCTTGAATTATTTAATCACTTATTTAGCTTATATCACTTTCATTTAGTTTGTATCACCCATGCGTTCAGTACATATTAGCTAGGATTTCATAAATGGTGTGTAATTGTCATAATTATTTCATTATATTTTTTAAGTGAATTCAGCATTTATTTTAGATTAACATTTTGCAGACCACGAAGATTTAGTGTCAATAATTTGTTCTTTTCATGTATCTTGTGAGAGCTCTATATTAATTTTTTTTAAAATTATCTTGAACTTACTGATATGTTGAAAGTGAAACAAGAGAAAAGAGACACTTCTTTTTCACTTCTAGTACTACAAAATTATTAACTACAATCATTGGAACATTGAAGGAATCAAGTAATGACATCTTTGTTGTTTCATTTTGATGAGGAGCTAAAAAATGTGTCTTCCCAAGTTCTCAGAAAAAATATTTCGCATGTAGAATCATATATTAATTTGGAGGAGATTGTCACGCCCCGAGCATACACCCTGGATGTGGCCAGCCCTCAGAAATCACTTCTGGTCCCCAGTGAACCGCTTGGCCTGGATAACTTACTCAGCAAAAGACAATAATAATGAGATGGACTAGAATAGGCTCAAAGTTTATGAAACTTAAAATAAAATAATAAAATATACAACTTGACTAAAAACATCTTCCGAAGAAATAACTTGACACAATATCTTTCTAGTCTATGAAGCCTCTAAAGTACTGACTCTGAAATAAGGAACCTGAGAAGGCTCATAGATACCTCAGCGAAAATAAATACAGACAAATAAACACTCCTAAGCTCCTCTGGATGCTAAGAGGCCTCACCGACCGCTGATGGGGACTATCCTACTAAGCATCTGCTAACATAGACACTTGCATGTGCATTATAATACGATGTAGCACCAAAGGCGTCAGTATGTAAAATATATGACATGTAAAATGGCCAAAACATAATAACGTTAGAATATTTACTTTAAAACTACACCTAGAAGTAGCTTAACTAGCAAAATATATCATGCATATGAAATACATATATACATTTTTTAACTTTTCAAAAGTGCAATTCAACATAAAGGAAACACTTAGATTAACGCACTACTGAGCATAGCTAAATATATGTAAAACATTGTGCTTAAAACATAGTTTTGTACTTGGCTCAACTTAATTAAATATGCAACATAAATAAAGAAATACTGAATCTCAGCGTGTAAAATACTAGACTTTATTTCTTGGGGAGTTTCTCTAACCGACAACCATCACTATGAGTGTCGTGATGATACAATGTCTTGCCCACACTACCAGAGCCATTCTGTACTTTGCCGGGGTAGGGGATGAAGAATTAGGGGAGTGGATCCATCCCAAACTAGGCATCTCAGTGGCTAATAAGAAATGTACCATGGTACAATCCTATCCTACGTTGGCTACATAGTTTATGATTTTGAGTAATTAATTCTACTGTCACCCATATAGGTGCTCAATACTACTCCCAAAAAACTTTTATATAGCTCATACTTAAAGACTTGGAACTCTTAAAATCTACTTTTTCGGGAACTTAGCCTAGCTTACTACTTAGCTTTCACATTTGACTTCTTTATCTTATTTGAAAGCTAAAATCAAATCAGTGATTCAAAAACACGCTAGATTTCTTTGCTAATATGCATGAATCAATTTTTAAAATGCACTTCTTGAACTTAGCTTAAAAAAGGTACTCATACTAGTCTTTCTTTTCTAGAAATAATGTCAAGATTTTCAAGGAAACTCAACCATAATAAATCTTGTTCATATGTGAGTGTAGATCGGATAACAATACTTTAATTGACTGATAAAGAAATCAAAAATCATAATACTTATCAAGAATCTCTACGTACTATGGAAATTTACCATAATTCACAGAAATTACATGTGTTTAACCCCAACTAGTACTGGAAACTTTATTAGATGAAAACTAACATATTTTCTAAAATATTCTCAAGAAAATAGCTTTAGAGTGGCCTTACATACTTGGGAATGATTACTTGAGGATTTGGAAAGAACTCTTGAAAGCTCTAATTACCATTCTTGATTTCTCCTTACGCTTGAATTTTTCTTTGGAGGGTTTATTTGAAGGAATGAAAGTGGCTTTTCTGCGTTTAGGACGTAATTTATACTTAAAACTAACAAAATTAGGATTATGGGGTGTGGGAAAGGTCAAAACTACCCTTCCCAAATAAAAGAAGAAAATAGTTCATTTTTGTACTGGTGCGCATCGCGCACCAGTGTTAAAATGCTAGTTTTGGCAAATTTTCAACCTTCACTGAATTTTTGGAAAAAAGCAAAGTGTGGTTCCGCATCGCGGAAGGGGCGCGGAAAGCTCACTGTTTTGAAAATTTTTGAAAAATAATAATTTGACTCGGTTTTGTAAAAATCAAATCGAAACCATTTTTCGACTCAGTTTTTCGCACTGATCACAAATCTAGTCTCAAATTTGCAAATGGAGCATGGGAAGACGTGTTACACGCGAGGTCAATTCTATGGGTAGTTTAGTCTTTTCATCGGGTGTTATAATATCTCCCCCTTGAGATCATTCATCCTCGAATGATGAGGATGTTGTGGTAAAGAGGCACGAATAAACTCAAGACTCGTGGAAATACTCAATAACTAAAACTCTCCACCTCCATCGATCTTACTAGTCTCTTTTTAGCCTCAGAAGTATACACATCAAGAACTTCATTACTCAAGTACTCCAAATCATGGGTGAATAATGACTCAAGTGAGGAAAACTCAGCTCCATCAACTTAAGAGTATAGCTCTTACTCAATTTCCAGCTTACCACCTCCTCCTCTCCTTTCAAGCCTACTTCTAACCCTCAAGGTGCTATTCACGAGATAATCATATTCATGAAAAGACAATACTTAAGACTCATCCTCTAAACTCCCACGGGGCTTTTAGTAAAGATCACTAGTCCTCTTCACTACTATGCTCTTTTCCTCGAGTCCTACCCTTCATTATCGGAAGCTCGCAATTCTCATCATCACCTAAACCTATTTCACACTCTTATCATCTTCAAGCCTAACTCAAGGTCATAAAGTGCTACCCACAGGATGATCATACTTATGCTAATCTAACCATAAGGACTACGTGCTACACATTTCTGGAGGCTTTAAGAATACCAGTCCTATACATCTACTTGGAATCCATTGTAAAAGTCACCAGTAGCCTACATCTATCACTCATTTAACAGTGATCACACAACCAATCTTATCCTTCTAATCAGTTCATAGCTTCTCAGAGGTCGACATTACTTAGAATTTTCTTCACTTATGATAGCACCTCTACACCCTCAATCTCATTAACTCCTATTAGGAGGCATACCAATCTACACTTTCCTGTCTGTTACATACAACTAGGTCTCATCTCTGTCTGTAAACTTGAAAGGAAAAAGCATACTATAATAGTCACCCATTCCCTGTCATCTGACATAACTCATCAACTATCATCGTCACTCTCAATATCAAAGAAAAAATTATTAGGAGGGTTTAGAGTATAATATCGTAAGCACGATTGCTTCAGGAAATCTGATGTGAGGACATTCACAACATGATATGATGCCACTAAGGGCTCATCATAAGTTTATGGAACTGTATATACTGGAACGCTCAAGTCTTGCCTTGGATAACAAAAGGCTGAAAACTATTAGTTCATGAGATAATATCAGAATTGTTGCATAAAGTTCTCACTTCTCACTTTAAGAGCTGAACATGAATACATACCTACATGGAATGAATGAGTCTAGATCATGGGCATGGTGTCCTTTCATAAGATAGGGATAAAGCATCATCACGATGAAGTATAAGGAATATAAGATAGGAAAGCTTTGACGCCTCATTCTGATCAACTTATCACTATCAAGAGTTCAAGGTCTGCATTGGCTCATTATCTCAATATCTCCCCCTTAGCTCAAAGGTCACCTCTCTAAGTCTGTGAACTAATTCTCTTCACTATGCTATAAGTACAACCCTCTAAACAATTGTAGTACCACTATGTATAGAATGCTTATATCCTCCGGTTACTTACTACTCAAAGTTGTGAAACTACTGCTAAAACATTCTTCCGAGGTATCAACTTCTAACCTTCTTCTATATGTATAGGCATCTTCAATTTCTTACTACTCTGGTTGGCACAAAATCTGTTTTCTAGGACTTGTAATCTAATACCTTTCCGTTTTCTAGGACTTGTGATATAATACCTTCCTTGTTGGTCTACCAGCACTCATCTTCTATGTTCTCTTGCATTGGACTGAAGAAAGCCTGAACTACAATAGAGATCTCCTCATTATCTATGACTATCCTCCTTAGACTCAACTCTTAAGGGTAGTAGATAAGGTCTATATTAGCTTACTCCACTTAACAACTCCATTATACTATCTAGATTGTTGTAGCAGTCATAACTTGGAGCTTCATATAGCTTTACTCTACCCTAGCTACACCTCTGAAGCCTCTTACTATCTTATAAGCTATCCTCCATCTACTATTCCTACCAAGGGCCATGTACACCACACTCATACATAACCTTCCTAGAAAGTTAACATATTAATCCCCAATATACACCATAGGGTGCCTCTTAGAGTAATTCCCCAATACAGACTATCACTATCACATGTTAACTCCCTTTTCACATGACTTCTCATAATTTAAGATTAAGGTCTAATACTAACATGGGCATTACACTCTCCTGTCATATCACACCTACTCATAACTACTAGGTGAATTTCTAGAAACCTAGGCCCTTAAAACCCTCATAGAAAATACTCAGTCAACATACCTCACACTTATAGATTGTCTTGGACGTACATTGTCGGCCCTCTTCTTATCTAACGACTTAGCCTCAATTCACTATTTTCATCTAAGGATCACATACTAGGTTCTTGTGACATCATACTTCTTTCAAGTCAATAGCTTAATTTCTCTCTTATGCTATGTCAAGCCTACTAGGCCAAACCTCCAACTAATGGTGTCACTCTCATCCAGCTATCCCCCCTTTTATATGATACTCACTTAAAGTTCAAGCTTAAGGTTTAATACTAAACACATGCATCCACACTTCTTATATACAGGTACACCTTACCAACTCTGAACTACTAGGTAAGGTCAAGAATTGTTAGATCATCAAACCTTATGAAAAGAATTTAATTCTCAAGCTCATGGTTTGTCTAAGCATAATCTATCATCACACTCCCTTTCCTAGGTCAGATAGTATTCACTCCTCCATCACACCTCCTTACCTGGCTAAGCTTGTAACTCCACCATTCTCACATAACTCCCCTTTCCAAATCATGAGCCTAGTTTGTGTCTACAACTTTGTGCCCTCTGTTCTCACATTCAGCACATATGCTCGTCATTACTAACACTATGCTACTTCAACATCAAGTCCTTTCATATTCAAGTGTGCCCCTTCTCATACAAACTAACAACTCTTCATATACCTTATCATACAAGCTATACTATTCTTACTACTCTTTAACCAAAACCTATAAGGAACCCGACTAATCACTACAGGACTCTTAGCTACTAGCTTTAAGAAGTTATTATTCTCATTCTTTGTGATTACCACATCTTTATAGCTCTGGGAACCTTCTGTCACATGGTTTAAAAGGACCTCCATCCCTTACTCTCAAGGTGAGAGGATACTACCAAGTATTAGAGACATAACTTAACTTTTCTCTCAAGGATAACATCTGCAAAATGATAGAGGGAACATTGCTTGGAAAACATGATATCTTGCTTTAGCTCAGATGCATGATTCATATGAATAAGAGTACAATACTATGGATCGATAACTCCAGCACACTAGTTGGCTCATCTGAAGCCTAGTGTAGCCTCTCTGCTTTCTGAATACTTATCTCAAGGGAACCCAACAATAAGGAATTGGGATTTTCTGTTCCAACAGCCTTAAATATGAAAGGTAGTCGAACGAATATAGAAACCACATGAATATATGCAAGTTTCTTAGAAAGTAACTTTATTGCACGATCTAGAGTATGAAAGAAGGGAAACTTTTCTTAGATGTCAATAGTCCCTCAATTATAGAAGTAGGGCCCTCACAACCATAAATAAGACTCTACAGAAACGGCTTCATAGACATCCTAAGACACTTTCACTCTGATACCAAGTTTTTCACGCCACGAGCCTACACCCTGGATGTGGCCGGCACTCAGAAAACACTTCTGGTCCCCAGCGAACCACTTGGCCTGGCTAACTTACTTAACGGAAGAAAATAATATTGAAATGGACTAGAATAGGCTCAAAGTTTATGAAACTTAAAATAAAATAGTAAAGTATACAACTTGACTAAAATGAAACTGAACAAACTGTGTAATGAATTAGACTTGAAAGCAACTGAAAGTGAAAGCAATTAATGAATTCCACTTGAAAGCAATTCAACTTCACGCAATGAAACTATTACACTGAGCTAATCCAACTTCATGCAATTAGACTTTCAAGCTGCGTAATGAATGAAACTGAAGGTGAAAGCAATTCAATCAAGTATTACACGTTCAAGCAATTAATGAATTCCACTTGAAAGCCTTTAATGCAACTATTACAATTCCACGATTCAACTTGAAAGCAATTAATGAAAATCCACTTTTTCATTCCACTCTAGTAGGAAAGTCAAATTGATCTCGAGTAATAAAAAGAAGAGAGTTCAATCGTGCCAGTTGGAGGAAAGCCAGTAAGAGCACCAAGTCAAATGTATTCAAAAAAGGGAGCCACGGGTTCTTTCTTTCCTTGTAGGAGTCCCTCGCCCATTCCTGATGGACGACTTTCTCTCTCACCCAGGGCTTACGAGGCGATGGTGCTACGCCTTCCACTGTGGAGAAAGGGTGGCAGCTTAGCGAAGAAATCAGTCGAGAAGCTAAATCCACTTTTTCATTCCACTCTGAAGAAAGTCAAGAATGAAAGGTCGAAAGTGTCATACAAATATGTCACACCCTGCCCTAAGGCTAAGTTGAACATCCTTCACTCCTCCGAACCTTTGTAATTCTTCATTCGGTCCTCGATACACAGCATGAATACACTTGGGCAACCGCTCCGCATGAAGCGAGAGTAGAAGCCTTACCTTTGCTATCGGCAGAAGATGTTGAGCATCTTTTTGACTTTTTTAAATCCCCATTTACCAAGAATAAAACCAAAGATAGAGCTGTTAAAAACCAGGAAAGTAAGAGTAATCCTTACTTATACTAATAGGGAGATAACCGCTTTTTTATCGTGTTTTGGAGAGTCTTTCGAAGAAATAACTTGATACAATATCTTTGTAGTCTATGAAGCTTCTAAAGAACTGACTCTGAAATAAGGCACCAGAGAAGGCTCATAGGTACCTCAACAAAAATAAATACAGACAAATGAACACCGTTGAGCTCCTATAGATGATAAGAGGCCTCACCGACCGCTAATGAGGACTGTCCTACTAAGCATCTGCTAACATAGACACCTGCTCTGCATCATGATATGATGTAGATCCAAAGGCGTTAGTAAGTGGAATGTATGGTATGTAAGATAGCCAAAACATAATAGGCGTAGAATACTTACTTTAAAACTGCACCTAGAAATAGCTTAACTAGTAAAAATATATCATGCATATGAAATGCATATATACATTCTTAAACTTTTCAAAAGTGCAACTCAACATGAAAGAAACACTTACATTAACGCAGTGCTGAGCATAGACAAATATATGTAAAACATGGTGCTCAAAACTTAGTTTTGTACTTGGCTCAACATCATTAAATAGGCAGCATAAATAAAGAAAATACTTTAATAAAGAAATACTGAATCTCAGTGCATAAAATACTAGACTTTATTTATTGGGGAGTTTCTCTAACCGACAACTATCACTATGAGCTTCATGATGATACAACATCTTGTCCATACTGTCAGAGCCGTCCCGTACTTTGATCGAGTAGGGGATGAAGAACTAGGGGAGTGGATCCATCCCAAAACTGGCCATCCAAGTGGCTAATAAGGAATGTAACGTGGTACAATCCTATCCTATGTTGACTACATAGTTTATAAGCTTGAGTAATTAATTCCACTCTCACCCATATTTGTGCTCAATACTACTCCAAAAATACATTTATATAGCTCATACTTAAAGACTTGGAACTCCTAAAATCTGCTTTTTCTGGAACTTAACCCAGCTTACTACTTAGCTTTCTCATCTGACTTCTTTAACTTGTCTAAAAACAAAAATAAACCCAGTGACTCAAAAACATGCTAGATTTCTTGGCTAATATACAAGAATCAATTTTTAAAATGCACTTCTTGAACTCTTAAAAAGTACTCATACTCTTGTCTAGAAATAATATCAAGATTTTCAAGGAAACTCAACAATAATAAATCTTGTTCATATTTGAGTGTAGATAAGATAACAATACTTTAATTGAATAATAAAGAAATCATAAATCATAATACTTATCAAGAATCTCTACGCACTATGGAAATTTACCATAACTCACAGAAATTACATGTGTTTAACCCCAACTAGTACTGGAAACTGTATTAGATGAAAACTAACATATTTTTCTAAGATATTCTCAAGAAAATAACTTTAGGGTGACCTTACATACGTGGGAATAACTCCTTTGGGATTGGAAAGAATTCTTGAAAGCTCTAATTACCGTTCTTGATTTCTCCTTACGCTTGAATTTTTCTTGGGAGGGTTTCTTTGAAGAAATGAAAGTGGGTTTTTTGCGTTTAGGACTTAATTTATACTTAAAATCGACTAATTTAGCATTATGGGTGTGGGAAAGGTCAAAACTACCGTTCCCAAATAAAAGAAGAAAAAAGTTCATTATTGTACTGGTGCGCATCGCGCACTAGTGTTAAAATACTAGTTTCTGTAAATTTTCAACCTTCATCGGATTTTTAGGAAAAAGCAAAGTGTGGTTCCGCGTCATTTCCGCATCGTGGAAGAGGAGAGGAAAGCTCACTGCTTTGAAAAATTTTGGAAAAAAATAATTTGACTCGGTCGCGTAAAAATTGTGTTAAGACCATTTTCCGACTTAGTTATTCGCACTGATCGTAAATCCGATCTCGGATTTGCATATGGAGCATAAGAAGATGCGTTATACACAAGGTCAATGCTAGGGATGGTTTAATCTTTTCACTGGGTGTTACAGAGATCTCATACATGATAATTTCATATTAGTAATTGATAATAGTAAATTATTTATACCTTAAATTCCTACCTGGTCTTTTCAATAATTTAGTAAGCTTTATATTTTATATTTATTTGGCTTATATTAATCTTCATATACTGATATTTCAGTTATCCAGTTCAATCATAAAAATTAAATTCTTAGCCTCTCTAACAAAAGCAATTGTTCAATTCTTGTTTGTTCTCATTTATTCTCTTACGTTATCAATAACTTTGTGATTATATTTTTTTATCTAATCTTTTTACCTAATTATAGTATTTTCTTTATCAAAAATTTGTTAAATGTTAAATATGGTAACTAGAGGCGGAACCAAAATTTGGAGGTTTTGGATGACAAATTTTTGAAAAAAAAACAAACGGTTTGGGTTTTTCAATTATGAATTTTCATAATTCATTTTTTTTCTTTCAACTTTTTTAGATGAATTGATCAAATATGCATATTTAGTTATGTTTTTTTTTAGATATTCTGATATCATTCAAGATGCCTAATTAGTAGTCTATTTTTTTCATAGTAAACTTTTTCTTTTTAGGAATTAGAGAGGTCTTATTCTCTAAGACTCTGAAAAAGAAAAAATAACTCATGTTAAAAGTTCAAATTTGTATAAATCATCAAAAATTATTATTGCCTTTATGTGTTCTTACAGATATATAGTTTTAAAGGAAGAAGAATTATAGGTTCAATATAGGTATCCTCACTTAGCACGAATATTAGTGAAATATCAAACTAACAACTAAATTATTTAAAAAGACTCTAACAGAATAATATCTATCATTTTAATAATTAGGACTTTTTGAAAATATTTATCCTTTTTAAGAAAATAATTAATATTATATGACATTTAAAGTTTATTACTCATTAATATGACATATATATGTAACACTCACATATATGAAGAAATTAATATACTTAATGAAAGATAAAGTAAGAAAATGGAGAATTAATTGAAGCAAAAAAGAGACATTTTGAATTAACAAACAATAGATTAGAGAAGAATTAATGGAAAAAGGAGCTGAAGTCAGCCCTCTTCGTAGCAAAAGGGTTTGAACCAAAAAAAAAAGAAATAAAAATATAAACTTCACAAGGGTTTGTTTGAACCCGTTTCTCATGGTAGCCAAGTCCATATTTTGTCATGGGGACATTTCATACTTCCATTATTATTGATGGAAAGTATAATATATATATATTACAAATATATACGCATATATACAAAGTTTCGATTGAGACACCGTGTGTCGTGCCACCCCCTCCCTAACACATAGATCTGTCCCTGATGAAAATTTGAGTACAATATTTATACTTGATTCGATACAATAGTTATATCTATTTCTAAGTATTTCTTAAGATATAATTTCTATTCAATAGTGCTCCAAAAGAATTGTATTGTGTACAATTAGATTTTTAATATTATTGCTCCAAATAAATTTGTCACATCCCCTCCCTGGAGTCGTGACCAGTGCCCGATATGGGCGCCTGAACACATTCTAGTCCGTATTCCCTCATATATACATTACGAAATTCTGCCAAAATTTCGGCAGAGTCTCCTCTGTTTTACTGACAAACCTCACCTGCAGCAGCTACCAG
>JAOTQR010075719.1:0-13022 GCA_025774065.1 Solanum ossicruentum
GCTTTTTAAATTGTTTCCTAAGCTCCTCCAATTCAGGCAATGCTATGTAATAAGGAGAAAATGTAAATTGCTTAGCTCCTAGCTCAAACTCAATCTTTTGATCTACCTCACACTTAGGGGCAGGTACTTAGATAGCTCATCAGACATAACACCTTTATTCTCTTTCAGTAACTTCTCTATATAGGGCGATTGTGTCTCCTGGGAACCTATGGCTTCCTCCATAGTTGCAATGGTTACTATAAATGTTGGCTTCTCCTTCTTGAGTCCTTTGACTAATTGCATAGACAAAAGTTGTGGCATAGTTACTGTAGACATCATCCAGGCGTTTTCTCGTTCCATGACAAAGAGATGTTGGAGGTAGAGGTAGATCACAATATGACAATGTATAAATAACTCTTTCCTTAAAAGAATATCAAAGATATCATAATAGTTGCAATAAAATTTATCGTGCCTTTCCAGTCATCCAGTTCACACAATATCATTAGCTATAACATGAGAATTTTGAATTTCGACATTCACTGTCTTTATGCAAAAGTTAATTAGTTCGTGCAAACTTCAACTCTAGTCTTTTTGTTGTGACATCAATCATAAAATTATGAATTGCTCTAATGTCCACCAGTGCATGAGTGGTCTTCTTGTTGATAATGATATTCATGTACTAATTGGCATCATCATTGGGCTGAATATTGATTCTTCACAACTCTCTATAGCCCTATCATACCTTATTTGTAATGCCTTGTAAGTTGGAACAAGGAAGAAAAATTTTAGAACTGAAACTGTTGCAGGTTATACAAGCATTGTTTATGACTTATAGAACATTGTACAGATCATACATAAGGCCTCATAAATAGCATCTAAACTTAGAAAAATTTTAAGAAAATTATATATTGTACAAGTAGGATTGATAGGCCATAAAACGATCCATAGCCTATAGAGGGTCGTAAAAGGGGTTTGCATCTTTGAAAAAATGATAAGTTTCAATACTTTGTTAATAAACAAGAAAAATAGATTGTAGCTTTAAATATAGATCATAGGTAAGCCTCGTAGACTTGGTCTTAGAAGGATAAAAATTTGGCTAAGTATTAAGGTATCCTATGAAAGTGTTCCAAGGATCAAAGACCCAACCACGAGTCGTGATCTCAGTTTTGTGATTTTGTTCTAACATTTATGATTGCAGTACTTTTTCTACACGACTAATAGGATGATTCATCTTGAGTTCATGAGCTGTAAATAAGTTTCATAGTTGGAGATCCTAAGATGCAAAATTTTGAACCATTTTCCACGGACGTGTTATATGGACCATAAAAGTTTTTATGGTCCGTAGATGGAGGTTGTAGGACATGCCTAATAATTTTTAATGAGAGACATTTCTAACTTTTCTTTACCCTTCTAACTCTTAAACTACTTCTTTATTTCCCTATAAATCATTCGATAATCGTTTTTGTATTACAATTCCACCCCAGTCTCAATTATTCTTTTACTTTGACAAATTTCTCTCAAGTTTCTTTCCTACAAAACTCCATTGAAGCAAGCTAGGGTTTTTTTCTAAGTCTATCATTAATTTCTTAGATTTCTTCAAGGAATTTACTCAAGGTATGTAAGTATTTATTCATAGATCCTTCTGATTTGTGAAACTCAACAAATTCTCAACTTTCTCCATGTCACGATCCAAGTCTTGGGCCTAGTTGTAACACGGCGAATGAGATTCTTGAAGGAATCCCAAACTGCCTCTTTAGCATAACATAAGTATTCAAGGCAAAACAGAAAAGAATAACATAAATGGAAGCGATACTTAACATAACTCAAAGCATAACAGTAATAATTGTCTTCCAAATATACAAGCTTGAAATCTGACATCGCTAATAGATAAGGGCTTAGGTAGGTCCTGGGTCACCCTCAACATAAAGAAAAGACTGTCTTAATTACATAACATGCCATAAGAATAAAAATAGAAGGCTCCATCAGGAAAGTAGGAAGACTCATCCAATCTGGATCATCTAATAACCTGGATCTACCCATGAGGATGGAGAGCGAGAGATCACTTGCACCTACAATGTGATATAATATAGGCATAGAATATGTGTTAGTATGTTTGAATAAACTTAGTATGTGGGCATGCAACGTAATATAGAAATGTATAATCATGCATAACATAGACCATCATAAGTCATTATGAAACATCAAACCTTTCGCTTGAATCCATCACCTTAAACTTGTCATAATCTCATATCATCATCATTCATAAGAGTATTTCATTTCATATTAGGTCATCGGTAACCCTTTTTGAATCTAGAGTGTCCTCCGAGGTCAACCTCAAGGCCCTAAGTCACCTAATCATAAATCATATTAGAATCGTAAGTCACCTACCATTTGTCCTCCATTTTCATAGTCATGTTAGAGTCCTAGGTCACCTCTTCATAATCCTGAGTCTTTCTCCCAAGTCAACCTCAAGGACCTAAAATCCTTTTGTCGTAGCATACTAGAGTCCTAAGTTACCTTCTTAGAAATGTTGATTCTTTTCCGTGGGAATCCTGATCAATTCTCAAAGTCCAAGATCCCCCAATCAAATTCATAACATACTTATTATCATGTCATAGTCATATTCCTACTCACATTCGTGTTCATATCAACATCACGTTCAAATCTATAATCATATTCATTTCATTATGTCCATACCATGCTTATAATCATGTAATAGTTGTACTCATATTTAAGTCATGTTCATAATCATACTCAAATTAAACTCATGCTCAAAAATCCGTACTCGTATTCAAGTTCATAGCTAAATATCATGTAAGAGTCTAGTTCATGCATGATCATGTGATGAGAAGTGAGGAGAAGTGAGAGTAAAGCATGTGTACAAGAGTATCAAGTTCAAAACATGATAATTAAGTAGAAACATATATAATTCATCAATAGAAGGACATTTGAGTCATAATTGAGATCACCCATGCATAATTTCATAGTCCATCAAGTCATGTAAGTTCAAATCTCATGAAAATCATACAAACTAAGAGAAACAAGCTCAATTCATGCTCAAATCATCATTTGAATATAACCCATATCATAATTTTAACAATTGAAGATCAAATCACAAAAACCCCATTCAAATCATACTTAAAAGTAGATGAAATTAGATGAAAATAGTTTGGGCTCCATGATTGAAATGATTTCATAGATGAATTCCACATACCTAAACTTGAATTGGTGGATTTGAGAAGAATTTAGCTTGAAACTTGAAGCCTTGAAGAATTCTTGTCTTGAACTTGAAATAAGGAACTGGAGAGTATTTTGACTGAATGATTTCTAGGACTAAGTGTTATGGCATGCATGGAATGTTATGAATATCTTAGGTATAGGAGCCATTAAACATCCCAAAGGGAACTTAGAATTAAAGAAATTTACCAGAATGATCTTACTAAAATGAACCTTGAAATCATGACTAAGGACCTTTATGGGACACTTCACGAGCAGTGAAGTGCACAATAACTCGTACTGCCCCTTCGTAAAGTGCATGGCTAGCTTTGGATCATTGAAGATGAGAGTTGGTGAGTCCTCTAATTCAGGAACAATATCTTAGTTTTCTTTCTAGATTGATATATTAAGATATTTTAGTTCTAGTTGTATATGTCTTTTGCTATGATTGTATTCGAGGGTGAACTTGAATATGTTTTAGCCCCCGCCACATTTATGTCAAAGGTATTGTTGGACACACGTTATGATTGCATCTAGTTCTTTTATTTCATTATGATTTTTAAGTTGCTGCCCCTTAGCCTCGTTTCCCCTAGTTCCCCATTTCATTTTTTTATGGTTATGCCTATAAATGCCCAAGATGCTTAAGATTGCTTGGTTTAGGTGCCTTCAGGTGTGTTATTTGTCGTGTGATGACTAGTCTCCTAGATCAGATCATTACAAACTTTATATTAGAATACGAGGTTTCGAAATGGTTCTCGGAGTCTAATATACCGCGTCGAATAGAGTTTTATTCGTAAATGTGAAGCGCACCACATCTATGAGTAGGAGGCTATAAGGCGTCTAGGAATTGTCGCACTTCTTTTTTGATTTATATCATGCTTTAGAGTTTCCTAAGGTTCCCTTTATCTAACGGGTCTTTTTTTGTACCTTTCTAGACAATGCCTCTAAGAAGAATGCCTCAGGCACCTCAAGGCAAAGGAGTAACTCATATGGAATTTTGAGTCCCTCTCACTATGTTGGCACAAATTGTGTCCAACCAAGGAGCCTATGTTCTAAATGCTCCCACTCTAGCTTCGAGGGTAAGGGACTTTGTTAGGATGAACCTTCTCGAATTTTATGGATCAAAAGTTGAGGAGGATTCTCAAGAGTTTGTGGATGAAGTGCACAAGGTGTTTGCCGTTATGGGAGTGACTTCTAAGGAGAAAGCGGAGTTAGTGGCCTTCCAATTAAGAGGGGTGGCTCAAGTATGGTACACTCAATGGAAAAGTGAAAGGAATGAAGATTGGGTCCCTATATCTTGGTGAGAGTTCAAAGATGCATTCTTAGAGCTTCTTCCCCTTGGGGTTGAGGGAAGCCAAGATGTAAAAATTTATCAATCTTAAGCAAGGGAATATAAGTGTGAGGGAGTATTCCCTTAAGTCCACCCAACTCTCCAAATATGCCCCATCATTGATTGTCAACCCCCGAGCTAGAATGAGCAAATTCATCTCAGGGTTATCTGACTTGCTTGTCCAAAAGTGCCGGACCGCTATGCTAGCAAAGAAAATGGATATTTCGAGGCTTATGACTTATATAGAGCAAATTGAGGATGAAAAGACGAGGAGAATGCAAGAGAGTCAAAGAGGACTCGTTTTGACGAGGGTGGATCATCATTTGCTAAGACTTGGGAGTCTAAGAGCAAGAGGGAGAGAAACCCCTATCCTACTTGTGGCAAGTGTGGTAGAATGCATTTAGAGGGGTGCTTCATGGTACATGAAGGTTGCTTTGAGTATTGTGAGCTGGGACACAAGAGGAAGGATTACCGGTAGCGGCTAAAAAAGGAAAGAGAAAAAGCTCGAAATGTCTTACCCGGTATGTATATATAACTTTGAAAATGATAATGATAGTGCTGTAGTTAATATTTGGGTGCAAGTGAGTGTAGTAGGGCAGGGCATTGGTAGATGATAGTCTTAATGTTCATCCCATGCATCATTTAATTTAGCCTTGACTTATTGTTCATTGTAGATGCATATTCATGAAGTTCTTAATTAGAGTTTTATGTGCAAAATATGAAAATATGTTATGGATGTATTTAAAATGATGTTTGATGTCAAAGATTTTAAAACCTTGCATGAAAGTGATAGTGGGCTTATGTAATTGAATTCATGATGCATTATTATGTATGTATATTCGTTTCACTTTTATCGTGCTAGCTTGATTAACATTCGGGGACGGATGTTCCCATGGGAGGAATACTATAAAACCCCTAGTTTAGAATCCTAAGAGAATAGAAAAGTTGACCTGAAAAATGACCTGGAGTTATTATGCGAGGGCAACTTACTGCCCGTAGAAATAATAACAGACCGTAGGTGGGCTTGTCGATGAGTGTCTTGACTTGAAGAAATTTTGGAATTGTTGAAAGATGATCGACTAGTTACCAGCACAGCCCGTAAAACATAGTATGGCTCGTAGAGCCTCTTTGTAGATGGGTCCAAGAAAATGGAAAAAAATGATTAAGTATGAGAGGACTCTATGAGTCTAACCACGAGCCGTAGATCAAATGACGACCCATACAGATGGTTTCACAATTTTGAGTCTAGCAAAATCAGTTTTAGGGATTTCAAAAAATTTACCAGGCGGACAGGACTTAGGTCTGTGGTCCGACCTATGGCCCGTAAATAGGCCTTCGTGGATTAATCTGATAAATTTTTATGAAGGGTGTTATCATCATTTCCTCAGATCCTAAACTTAATGTGATGTTGTTTTGGCCTCTATTTACATCCTATATCAGTTTTATACTCCCTCATTCACCTCTATTCCTAAACCATTCTCTCAAACCTAAGTCATAAATTCTTCCAAGTGTCCCGAGGTTCTCCATTGAAGGCAAAGCTAGGGTTTTGAATTTCTCCGTCAAAGTTTGTGATTCGTCCATAGATCTTCGACTAAGGTACATAGGTTTGATTTATGGATCCCTTCCCTTTACAAAACTCAAGTTCCTTATTCTATTTTGGGTTCAAAGTTTACGTATATTGTAAAGTTTTGAAAAGTTGATTTAATGATGTAGTTTATAACGCATTCTTAATTATATGAAGTATATTAATATCATTTTATGGCCTATGACAAATATTGGGATGATGTTCATGATTATACTAGTTAGGATTTACAAGGATCATGATGGATTGATTTGAATGATTCTAAATGATTACATCCTATCTTATGTATGCATGATATATATGAATTTCATCTTCTTGAGTCTTTAAGCATGCAAATCCCATGTTTTGGAACTAACCTATATAAAGAGGATATTTTATAAAAGAAAAAAAAACTCAATCCATGCGATATAAGAACATGAAGGTACTAAATATTAACATTTATCATTTATGTAATGGCTTCATGAGAATACTATGAAACTTTATGTAAGTTCATCGATTTATTTCTTTATACATCACATATATTATAAATGATAAGGTCTGCCAAGTATGCTATGAAACACATTGATGTTATATAAAAGCTATGGATTATTAAAAGGTCTTCTTTTAAAATGTCATAGTCTACAAGTTTATGTATGTCATGACTATACTCTTGTCTATATGTTATTTGGGATAAGACTCATTGGAGTCAAGATTGAAAGAAAAAAAGAAATGTGAGTCCCCACCTAGGTATGATCATGAGACTATGACAATCCATTAGTAGAGGGATATGAGATGATGCGCCGATAGTAGAGGCATAAACAAGATTATGATGATGAGTTGATAGTAAAGGCATATACAAGACTTAGGAGCTATCTTTATGATAATGGTTAATATTCTAAGTTCTTATCGGATGGGTTAGTAGAATGTCTCTCCCTATGATACAATTAATGCTTATGATTAATCCGTGAGAGCCATGTTAGCACCCCAGTGGACTTTGGGATGTATGCGAAAGCTCCCCATTAGCTAAGGCATGAGACCCTAGTAGAATCTCATTGTCTTATAACTATGTGCCATCGTAGGAAATAGGAGGCCCCCGCTAGTAGAGGTTGATTCCTAGACCAATCAATAGTAGAAGTTGCTCAATAGTAGGCTTTAGTGGATTCACTTAGGCATCTTAGGAGGTCACCTTGGCAAGTGATCTCCCCCTTTCTTCTGATGTAGGGGAAACATCGAGACTCTATAGTTCTCACATGATTTATGTCGATTAAAGATTGCTCTTACATATGTTCAAGTGCTCCTCATGACCCCAAGATGTCATCTTATGATAATTTATGATGGTTGCTTCATACTATGTCCAAGGTGTTTTTAAGGTTCATATGACTCATGATTTCACAAGTTCAAATGATTTCCTTGCCTAAGTTATATTCCTTTGTTACTCCCGAATGGTCTTTATTATGATTACTTATGTTTCCTTCATAATAAAATAGTCTTCCATGTAAAGTGATGCATTGTTCATCTAAGTATACCAAATACTTTAATTGTTTATAATAACATATGTTTTCTCCACTAACCTAAGTATATGTGCCTTATCATGCATCCAAATGAGGGAAAGTGCCTTATTTCTCATATGCATTATCTCATGTTCTATGACTGAAGTAATGCGTTAAAAGAGCACCTGTATGTATGTCCTCCTCATACTTCAAAGATATTTCTTCTATGATGTATGATTTGAATCCCTATATTTCATGTATGTCCCAATGTTTATATGATTTTCTTATTCACGACTATGTTCCTCCATGCATCCAAATAAGTTCTTGCTAGAGTTGTCTTTGTATGTTTAAATGATATTAGCTTGATTATGACTTACTAATGCCTTTGTAAATATATGATTTTAACACGAGACTTAGCATGAATTATCTAATCATTGTTACCATGTCATGTATTGCATACCTTCATACTGATACATTCAAAGTACTGACACATACTTCTATGCTACATGATTTAACCATGTAGAAACCGATGCTCCTCGATATCCAACATGTGGCTAGCTTTGGATCGTTGAAGACGAGAGGTGGTGAGTCCTCTAGTTCGGGGACAATATCGTAGTTTTATTTCTAGATTGATGTATTAAGATATTTTAGTTCCAGTTATATAATTCTTTTGCTATGATTGTATTTGAGGGTGAGTTTGAACATGTCTTAGTCCCTGCCATGTTTATGTCAGAGGTATTGTTGAACACACGCTCTGTTTGTTTCTAGTTCTTTCATTTGATTATGATTTTTAAGTTGTGACCCCTTAGCCCCGGTTCCCCTAGTTCCCCATTTCATTTCTTTATGTTCATGCCTATGAATGCCCAAGATGCTTAAGATGGCTTGGGTGAGGTGCCTTCGAGTGTCTCATTCTCCGTGTGACGACTAGGCTCCTAGGTTAGGTTGTTACACATAATGAGGATTTCAATGGTGAAAATCATTTCGAAAATGGAGTCGAAGTGAACTCATAATCTCAATTTTTCAACAAAAATTTCATATCCGAAAACCCCAATTTATCCCATTAAAAGTCTCCAATTTCAAATTAAAATCATAAATTAATTGATGAGAAATGAAGAAATAGAGTAGAAATTAGTCACCAATAGTCTTTCCTTGAAAAACCTTGAAGAAATCCTCTAAAACTGAGCTTAGTAATAAAAATGATTGAAAATGGTGTAACCTGTCATTTTTAATTAAAACACGATTCAAGGATTTTTAACACTTCGTGAATGCGGACAGGGGCCCGTGAATGCAGAGGTTAGACTTTCCTCAAGTTTTGTGAACGTGGAGGTTTGGCTCCACACACTTCGCGAATGCGGACCCTGCGAACGTGGAGTACAATATAAGTTGCACTAGATTTTGCTAAAAATCAACTATTTCCAAAACATGTAATGGACCCTTGGTGTTCGTTCAGAACCCGACACACACAAATCAAACATGTAGCCCTACTAAAAACGACGTTCCGAACTCAATGGAACTGTCAGAATTTGATTTTGAGGTCTCCTCGACCCAAAATCCGAAAAAGCTCGTTACAACTGGTTAAAAACTTAAATACTCAAAACAACATCAAAAACTCTAAAAATTACAACAAGGTCATTTCTAACGTTAGTTTCACCATCCGAAATCATTGGAATTGTCAAAATTTCCATTTGAATTTTCAAACTTTGAATGTTGACCAAAGTCAAACTATGATCCAAAATCAGTAAAAAAAAATGCAACTTTGGGTCTAAAATCTCCGTTTTAACTCCAAATTCAGTCGTGTAGGTTCTCCTAGACCAGATTTTGCATTCCGGAGCTGATGAAATCAACAAAACTGCATTCAGACACTCGAAATTTAAGATGACTTCAAAACTCAAAAGTTTTAAATTTAAGCCTTTAAATCTTTCTTTAGCAAAATTCTAACTTTTCACGAGATTTTCAAAATCCAACTTTTCAATTCGAGTTTAAGCAACTTTTAGGAAGGACAAAACAACAATTTAATCAAAAATTCCAAAAATGACCATTATGATCATTACATCATTCAACCTTAATTTGTCAAAAAATAAAAATAAAAATTAAGTTAAAAAATTTTTGACAATTAAAAGAAAACAGAAAAAAGAGTAACATGAACCAGTGGAATTACTAGGCAAATTTAAAGTCAATGTCAAGTTGGTTTAATACTGAAATTACATCTCTAGTTAAAAAAATTCCTTAAAAAATATGTCACGTCAATAATGTAAAGTAAAATAAAAATTAAAGAAAAAAATATATTTTTAATGAAATGGGACCGTAAGAACCTCGAAATTACACATCGTCTCAATAAATTACTGTCTCTGATTTACCTTTAGGTGGGCTTTGTTAATTAATTGTTCTTTACTCCAAATTTAATTAACTCCCTTGTTTCCTATGAGCCTGTTTGGAAGGACACCTTGGTAATTGGATTTGGTAGAATTGAATATAATTACATTGACTTATTTGGTTGGATAAGTAATTATTTGGTCAGCATGTAATTGGGTGTAATTGACTAAGTGTAATTACACTTTCCAATTCAAGTGGCAGGTTGTGAATTTGTAATGACCGGTCAAAAGTGGGGGATGGTAGTAGTATTTTTTTATTATTTGTTGTGATTGAAAAGTTATTTTATATTATTGTATAGTTATGCAGATTCTACAAATGCAAATGCAATATCCTTTACATATTTTTAAGGGATAATACCCAAAATGACCTTAAAGTTGGCACTATTTTTTAAGTTGGAACTCAAACTTTCATAGTGCACAAATATGACCCTCAACTTGGCAATTCCTGAAGAAATAGGCACAGACCAGTCGTTGACATGGCGCGTGAGGTTCACTCGCAATGACGTATTTTTTCAGCCAATAATGAGATGCCACGTTCGTCCACGTAAGCATAACGTGTACACGTCATACCCCTTATTTTACATATATTAAAAAATAATAATAATTTTTTTTAAAAAAGCAGATCTTTATTATTGAGAGAGAGAATGTGAGAGGAGAAAGAATCTGAGAAGATATAGAAAAGATTGAAAGATTTTCTCAGTTCATCTTTGAGTTACAACTTCCGATCTATTCGGACTATTTCGATCCTGCTGCGATTTAGGAGTTCCGATCTGTTCATCTTTGAGTTAGAACTACCGCAGGTATACCCCTTTTCCACTTAACAGAAAACCCTAACTTATAGTATAGTTTTTAGCGTTTCCGATATTTCGACTAGAAGTGACGAATCTGTGAAGATTCATTGTAGGGTATTATAAAAATTTGCATTTTTTGTTACTTCCGACCTTCAATTTATCTAGTTATGTTAGATTTTGTCATTTTTTAAGTTTAATTTTTTGTAGACATTTTTGAAGTTTGTTGTTGTAATCTCAGTTTTCTTCTACAGATATGGGTCATCTTATAGCTATTTTCCACCACGGTGGTCGCTTCTATAAAGGTATGTATGTTTTGAAGTCTGAAAAAAGTGTCTTCTCCATAGACAAGGATCACTTCTCTTTGACGGAATTGAAATCGTATACAAAAGATATTGAGTATGATGAAGTTGATAAATTTTTTACCGAAGATCCTATTACCCATAGATTTGTCAAGTCAGAAAGTGACAACCAACTGTATAATTGTATTAAAGATTTAGGGAGAGGGTCAAATTTCAATATATTCTTGAAGCACGCGCATTTAGATGATGATATTGATGAGTTAGGTAGAACTGAATAATCTTTAGAGACTGATTCGGATAACTATGAAGAGGATGACTTAGATGTTATACCAGATGAAGATGATAGTGAAGTCGATGAAGAATTGAGAAATTTCACGGAGAAACAAAGAGAACAAAAAAGAAGTGAGGCTAGAGAGGGAAGGACAAAGTCTAAGGACAAATCCACACAGCCAGAAGTAGAGCTTGGAATGGCTGCGACAGATGAAGGTTTTGAGGGTGTTTTCAGAAATAAAGCACCCAAATATCAATGTAAATTAGGAGGTGATGAAGATTTTATTGGTTCATCAGATGAAACAACGATGAAGAAGTCGATGTTTTAGCACAAGAAGTTGTGGATTTACCTTCAAAAAGAAAAAGCAACAAATTGAGGTATGATCATTTTTGTACCATATCTTTCTTTGAATTGGTATGATTTTTGAGAGTGCAATTCAGTTTAGAAGGGTTGTTGCTGATTATGCTGTGCAAAATAAAGTTCAATTAAAGATTAAACCCAATGAACTTCATAGAATTAGGGTGAGATGTAAAGGAAACTGTAAATGGGAAGTGTTTGCTAGTTTGGATAAAGAAAAATGAGATTTGTGTGTGAAAAAATACTATCCTGCTCATACATGTTTTACAAAGAATATGAACAAATTGTGCTCAGTAAAGAATGTAGAGATGAAGTTGAGTGATAGAATAATATGTCAACCTGATATTAGGGTTCATGAGCTTCAAGAAACAATAAAAAAAGAATGGGGATTAAAGGTGGGAAGATCAATATGTTATAGGGTAAAACAGAATGTAATTTCAAAGTTCATAGGTGATTGAAAGGTTGAGTTTTCAAGACTGTTAGACTATGCTAATATGATTAAGAGCTCAAATCCGAGAATTTCTTATTGGGTGAGAACTGACAATGAAACAGTTCCTGGCAAACACTTGTTTAAATAATTCTATGTATGCTTTGCTGCATTGAAGAATGGGTGGTTGGAAGGATGTAGGAAGATTATAGGCCTAGATGGTTGTTTTTTGAAGGTTGCTTGCAAAGGAGAACTATTACTGGCTGTTGGAAGAAATGGAAACCAACAAATGTATCCAATAGCTTGGGCAGTGGTGGATCAAGAAACCAAACACTCTTGGAGTTGATTTTTAAGATATCTTATTGAAGATCTGCATCTTGGTGATGGATATGGTTGTTAGAACCCTAAGTCCTTAATTGGTTCAATTTGGTGAAATTTGGGACCAAATGTAAATTTTTTCTAAAGTATGGTCTTTAAAATTTAAAATTGTTAGTGGGCTCATGTGTTGTGGCTCTTTTTGATTAGCTCAAGTGGAAGATTTTTTTTGTCTACATAAAGGTATGCCTCTCTTGTACAAGAAGAGTTCCCATACTTAAAAAAAAAAAAGAGCAAGAGCAACCAAGAAAGCATAGCAACCCTCTCGGGTTGCTACAGTGCTCAAGGGAAATTTTTGTTTTTTCGATTATTTGACGCTTCAAGCTTGGTATATTGGGTCCTCTAAGTGGCACGGAGGCGTTAGCTGGTCAAGGAAGCGCTTGGTTTGATGGCTATGAAGACTTAGGTCTAGTAAGGGGCTTGAAAGGTATATTAACTTCTAGCTTCATTTATGTAAATTAAAACTTGTGAGTGTGTTAGGGGTGTGTTAAATTGAAGGTAAAACATGAAAAGAGGGTTGATTGTTAGTTTGAATTGTGAATTTGGAATTTGGG
>JAOTQR010075740.1:0-46330 GCA_025774065.1 Solanum ossicruentum
ACTTTCGACTTCAAATAAAGTTTTATCCGCCAAATACTTGATTCCACACTCCCCGCACCTCAAATAGATTAAATTTAGGCTATATTTCAATCCCAACAATTTATCCCAATTAATAATTAATCTTAGGAAATTTCGGGGTTTAACACAAAATATAAACAAAAATATCATTTTCAATCAGGTGTAAAACTTGTCACCATTTTCTATCTTTGAAATTGTCATTCCGAAAATCATTTTCGACAATACTAGTATGATAAATATAATCAATCTACAAAAGAAATAATATTTTCAACAAACTCAACTTATTATAATGTTGCATTCAATCACATCACAATAAATTACCACGAATATGCATTAACATTAAATTAACATACAATCAATCATTTAGATCCTATTTTTCTTTTGTAAAGATCAATACTCGCAAAATACCCCTACACTTTCAAATGTTTTAAAATGGGGGAATAGCTTTTTCACAATTTATCAAGCTTTTCAAATTAATATGTAACATACAATTTTATTTTTAAAAATATATATTACAATTTAATTATCAACAAACACATCAAGCACATATCTAGATATATCTATAAATATGACACATAATATTTGTAACATCTAATCATTTCATAAAGATCACAATCAAGACTATTCAAGAAATGTAACTCCTAAATTATAATAAAAACCACAATCAAGACAATTCAAGTGGCCATATTATCTCTTACACTCTCAAACATTACAAATGTTTTTCCATAAAATCATATAAACAACATTTTTTAATAAGTTGATCTTTAGAAAGAAATTTCAACATAAAAAAAATACCAAAAACACATTATTAAAATATTAAAATAATAAACTTGAACACATAAGTTTATAAGATTTGAAACTCATTTTATTAAACTGAATATAGTATAAGTCTTAACATATAAAAAATTCTCTCAATCAATTAAGTAAATATAAGCACTATCGTTTTTCATATTGAAATTTATTAGCCGCAAATAAATCATGCTTAACTCATTACTCATAACAACATTTGTTAACTTACTATCAAATTCAAATAAAATATTCTTTCAATCTTTTCTCACAAATTTCACAAGAATTAACTTGCACTAATATTTATATCATATAGCACCTTATATAATGCCTAATGGATGTGAAAATTTAAGAAGAACTTTTCATTTTAAGAACTTAAGTAGTTTTAGAACCACCAACAAATATAAATATTCTTTCTTTTTCCATTTGGGTGTAGAACACGAATATTTAGTTCTCAAAATGTCTTAAACTATATCAAAATATAACACCCATTTTTTTTTCTTTTTTCCCCCACACATTAGCCACATGATTCACTTGAGAATTCACAATAATTTACATCATACGCTAGCTCAAATTTAATTTTTTTAGCGAGATTGTCATTTCTTCGAATCTTCTACCACATTGAGGAGTATTATGGCTTCATCAAACACAATTTTACGACTTGAAATCACATCTCTTTCTCCTCAACAAATACATAAATTATAGTATTGTCACATACTTTATTAGTCAAACACATATTAAAATTGTGTATTGAATATATACTTAAACTTGTCTAACACCAAAGAAATACAAGTACATGTCAACTTCATAGTACCTAGTCATCAAGTTAATTGGAAAACTTCAAGCTATGTTTATATAAAGACTTGATAAAAACAGAAGTATTAAATCAAACACGTCTAATAGTAAATAGGATTTTCCAACGAAAACTCAATATTGTAAAGCAAAAAATAATTATTAACTTTGTTCGCTCCTAAGTTTTATCAAAAACTTTTTCCATATTTCTCATCTTTCAATACAAAAATGAAATTTCTTAAATATAATAAAATTATGTCTTATATGTTGAATTACATAACTACATAAAATTTTAGTTTATATAATCTTAGACACACTAATTTGAGGAAAACATACCTGTGTGACAAAATTTTCAATGCTAGAGGAATTAGTAAATTCCGTAAGAGTGGTGTAAAATATCCTTAAGATTTTTGTAACTTCTATGAAAAATACTTCTTCTTCTCGACCACGAGCATCATCACAACATGACCACTTCATTATGAACATCATCACGAACACTTGGAAAAAATTCATATAGCTTGAGGTATGTCAAAAGACACTGTCCTTAAGGATATTTCACCCCGATATGGGTGTAACCCCAGAATTCAACAAGCTCTTCTAGTACAGGACTAGGAGCCAGAATCTACTAAAGATTTAATAATCTAAACCAGTGAAAAAGATAAATAAGAAAAAGATAAGATATTCTCTCAAATTTTTTTCTTTCCCCTTTATCCAAGAACTTATGAATATATATACAGCCAAAAGAGAGAGAGACTACTAATGTCTCAATAACAACATTTAAAGTATGAGAATGAATGTCATCAAATACATTGAAGACCATATAAGCGACTAAATTTCATTCTTGAAAAATAACAAACCAAGAAAAGAAAAGTAGAGGCAAACAACAGTATTTATATTTTAAGAATTTGTGTTAATGTTACAATCTTTATAAAAATCTAAAAAAGAAAAAGAAAATGTAATCCTCTTATTCTTCTCCTCACGATCATCAACACAAGAGCTTTACTTTGTTCTTGAATTGAAGAAATATTTGTTTAAACTTCACTATGAATGTAGAGTCAAGCTTTAATCATAGTCACAGAAATATGAGGACTTGCGACTTACAACTTGGAGAGAAAAATTCTTTGTATGAGAATGACTTATGGATTAGCACTGAAGAGCAGAACTTTTCTATGTATTTCTCTTCTTCTTGTTTCACTTCTTCCCTCTTTTTGCCTTTTCTTTGTCTTGTGAAGACCCCTCTATATAGTTGTAAGTTAGGATTTTGGGGGTATTTTGGTCTTCAATTAATTTTAGAAGACCTTTGGCTTCAAGAACATGAGTTGGACTTGTCTTGTCAACTTAATGGATTGACCCAAATATAATTTGTATTTTTATTTAAGTCATAAAGTTTTAACTTAAATTTTACACAAACCTCATTAACCAATAATTTGACTTGGTCAATGTATCATGAATTTTAGATTTACTCCACATTTATTATGGAATTTTCCTATGTAATTTTTCATATCTTGAATCCTATGAAATTTTACATAAATTGGTTTCTATGGAATTTTCTACAGCATGGATCCTATGGGAATTCTTATTATTTGAATCCTGTTGAATTTTTCATAATTTGGTTCTTAAGAAAATTTTTCATGATTTGATTTCAATTATGGGTTTTTCATAATTTGTAGGAAAATAATTTATGTACTTTTGATATCAATAAATATCCATACTCCCATGGACGCTCATTGTCAATTTGCGGTATCGTCAAGCTCGATCAGATCCATCTCCATTAGCTACTATTTATTTTCTATTTTTGTCACTTTTTTTAGTTCAACACACCTGCGGTAGAAAACTCATATCTTGTTGTAGAAACATCGAAATCATGATCCGTTAGATTTTTCAGAATCTAGACTTATAAATCTACAACATATCCAAATATTAATGTCAAAGTCCTCCTCAATTGTTGGGAATCAATTTTTTATTTTGCTTCTCCAGATATGATTTTTTTACAGCTGTATGGAGTCTCATCAAAACGTCTGTATCTTGGTGTAGGAGCATCAGAATGGCGACCGACTTGATTCTATAGAAAATAGACTTTAATATCTATAGCATTTCCAAAGACTAAAGCCAAATTCCTTATCAACTGACCAAAATTATTTCTTTTGTAAAATTAGCTGCACAATCAGCTTTTGGTGTGACTTTGGACAACATTTATGAATTCACTTTTCTATGTTTTCATCGAAGAGGTACATATTGATTTCTCTATTGATTGAGACTTCTGCCATCATTCAGATGGAGGAAAAAATAAAATATCTTTTAAGCCAGTAGGACCGTAGTCATCATGTGCGAGAATATATGCCACACTTTTCACCATGTTGATTTGAAGCTTCGTGCTATTGGCACCATAAGATGCATCACTCCTCTTATTATTTTTTTGTGTAGATTTACAATACACTGGAAACAGTCTCAATACCAAACCAAAAAATATGAGGCTAATCCAAAATTAATGAGGAGCCCTTGTTCATCTTGATTTGTAGTTGTGGTTTTGTCAACGAGCCACGCTTAATACATTTGGTGGTGACAAACACACTTGGTGCATCTTTTTTTTTTAATTGTATCTTTAACGATGAACCGCATTGTATGTATTTTCTGTAGTTGCATCTTTGGCGATGAACTATATTGCATGCCTCTTTCTCTGTAGTTGTAGCTTTGGCGATGCACCATATTGTGTTCTTCATCCTTTGTAGTTGCGGCTTTGGCAATGAACAACATTGTGTGCCTCTTTCTATTTAGTTGCAGCTTTGATGATGAACTACACTTTGCATTTCTTCCTATTGGATTTCGGATTTGGAAGGAAAGATTTTGGTTAGTCTGTCCTAGATTTGGAGAGCAACTACTTGATGCATCAACTTCACAAATCAAATTTCAAAATGTGCCCCCATGCTGAAAATAGAGGCTTGTATATGATTGCGTCGATCTGTAAAAATATTTTAAGTGAAGATGTTCGATGAAGAGATGATGCAAACTTGATAGAGTCATCTAAAATCAGTTGGCAAGTCATCTTTTAGCATCCAATCTCTTTTTTTTCTACCTATTGTGCAGGATGTGTAACATAATAACTATTTTTCTTATCATTTCTGATGTATAAATATTACTGTAATTGTTTGAAGCAATAACATATATTTAATTTACACTTCAATGCAAAACTTGTGAGTTTTTTTATTTGTCTTGACCACATATTTTAAGGTTTTCAACCTTACAAATTTGTTTGATCATACAAATTTAAACTCATGCGGACCAAGAGTTATAACTTAAAGATTTAACACATTTTATTGAGCTTTTTTAGCTTGAAGACTTAACTCAAATTTGATGATCTTCACTGTTGAAGAATTAACACAAATTTGATGAGGTTTGAAACTAAAGAATTATATTAGCTCAAATTTGATAAGCTTCATGACATGCAATATAAGCTCATGCATCAAAGAGCATTTGGCTTGAAGACTTTGCTCGACTTTGATAAGCTTTGAAACTTAAAGATTTTGGTTGAACATGAAGAACTTCATGATATGGAGACTTAGTTCGAATTTGTTGAACTTTTCTCGAATTTTAGAAGCATCACAACTTCAAGATTTAGCTCGAATTTGATGAATTTCATGACATGCATTTTATGCACATGTGTCAAGGAACATTTCTACCTATATAGACTTCAATTTGAATTTTGGATGAAAGGTTGTCCTTATCCTTAATATCATGTATATTTTTTTTATGGGGCTTAAAGTAACGTAACCCTTGATCTTTATATATGGAGATACTCAATTCTATATCATGAGCACAAGTTCTTATTTCTTCAAATAACTTAGGTCTTATGTCTTGCATTATGTAGCAAAGATTCCAATACATACCCTGGATGCATATTCGATCGCAGAAGTTTCACTAAGGTGATCTTTGCAGTTAAGGTTCAAGCTCCCCCAACGATTAATGAAATTAATGACTTTCTCATCATTCCTTTAGCGGGCATTGGTAAGCTCTATCATGCTTATGACACATCTTGTGCTATACAAATCCTTAAGGAATTGTTGCTTTATCTACTTCCAGCTATCTATGGAACCAAGTTCAAGATCTATATACTAATTGAAAGCAATTCCTGTGAGTGATCGAACAAACTACTTAACAAGATGATCATAATATGTTTCAGCATTATTGCAAGTTTCGAAGAAGTGTGCTACATATTGTTTCGGATTTCCCTTATCGTCAAATTGCTGCAGCTTCGGAGGTTGATAGTCAACATGTATCTTTAGGTTATCAATTCTTTGAGAATACAACTTTACATATGTGAGTGAAGATTTAGATATGGACTCAGACTTATCTTTGATAGTCTCCATGATGAAGTCTTTAAATTGGTCCATGGGAATTAGGCCTTCAACAGACACTTGAAAATCCTTGGCCGTTGTTTTTGGTTTTGTGAAAGACAATCTTTTCTTTTATGATTCATGAAGTTCTACACATAATTGAGTGGATTCTCCCTCCTTTATATTGGTCAACTTGGTAATTTGGATGTCTTGACTTTTAATGTACTTTTATAGGCCTTCAACCGCTTTCATCAAATTTGCAAGTTGTTCTTCTATAGTGAAAGTTTCTATTACCGTCACTTGCACAGTCACTGCAGAGGATGAAGAGTAGAGAAAAACATCAGTAGAATAAAGATTGGATTGAGAAGTAACATGAGGGAAGATCATTACAAACATAGCGCTTAAGATATCACCATCTTAGTGCATGAATGAATCATTAGACTGATAGCGCCCTTCTTGTGATAGTCTTAGTCAATCCAAAATGCTTTCTACTATCTCAGGGATATATTTCCCTTGTTCTAGAACATACCGAGAGGGTATTTCCTCTTTTGGAGAAGATAAATAACACACATGAGATGATTTAGGCAATTCTTGAAGCACTTGTTGTCCCAATATTTTGGCTTTACTCCATCTAATTTGGACCACATTCTCCATGGAAATTTTCAAGCCATTTGCATAGTCAATATCCTCAAAAACCTCAAATTTAAAGTCAATGTTCATTGCGACCATATTAATAATTTCTTGTGACTTTAAAGAGATCATAATTTGTGTCTAAGTCTAAAAATTAAAGCCTTCAAATCCTCTAAGTTTTTAAGTTGAAGTCTTCAAATCCTCCAAGTATGCGAGTTGAAACCTTCAAATCTTCCAAGTACACTAGTCGAAGCCTTCAAATCCTCTAAGGCGGCAAGTTGAAGTCTTCAAATCTTCCGAGTATGCGAGTTGAAGCCTTCAAATTTCCAAGTACGCGAGTCGAAGTCTTCAAATCACCCATATACGCAAATTAAAATCTTCAAATCTTTTAAGCACGCAAGTTGAAGTCTTTAAAATTCTTCAAGTATGAGCATCAAAGTCCCAAATTAACCAGGGCCATAAGTGGAAGCCTTGAAATCCTCTAAGTCTTTAAATTGAAGTTTAAAATCTACCATGGTTCTTCAAAATTCACTAAGTGTGTAAACTTCAAAAAAATCTTGAAAGCTTGAAAGTTGAAGTCTTCAAAGTATCATTCTTTAGGTGGGAATGCGTATCCATTCCTTCTCACTGTAAGGATCTCTTCAAATTATCTTTCTTAGGGTGGGAATGCATATCCATTCCTTCTCACCGAAAGTATCTCTTCAAATTGTTACTCTTAAGGAGAAAATGTGTATCCATTTTTTTGTGCAATAAAAATTATCATAAAGTTACCTTATTCTTAAGGCGGGAAAGCATATCCATTCCTTTGTGCGATAAGAATTGTGATAAAATTACCTTATTCTTAAGGAGGAAATGGTGTCAATTCCTTTGCGTGATAAGATTTACCATGAAGTTACCTTATTCTTAAGATTTGAATGTGCATCAATTCCTTTGCGGGATAAGAATTACTACCAAATCACCTTTTAAGATGGGGAAACTAATCTATCCCTTTCATACTTTAAGAAAGCTCCCAATTATGTAATATCCAAGAAAGAAAAGGTGGAGGAAAATTACAAGTGCAAAACAAAATAATATGAAAATTACTTGAGAAGAAAAAACTTATTTTTTCATAGGTTTCGGAGCAAATTCAATAATCTATAATTCTCTTGGATTAATGTTAATGAATAAAGAAGCGTGGATATTTATAGACTCAATCCAAGGCTCGATGAAAGAATGGGAAAAGAATTTCTAATTATTCTTAACTGGAAATTATGAGGCGATGTATGGTTTACTTACAATATAAATGAAAAAGGGATAAGGAGAATGGCAGCATGCCCTAGAACAAAATAATCAACTCCTTTTTCTACTCTAAATACAATTCAAATTTGCCAGACAATTATTATCTCAATCAACGTGCATGGCAATTGTCTTATTTGGATATGGCATAGACAATATTAAAATAAGAGTGAATTAGCTAGTTGAGATATTTAATGTCCTCCTCCATGTACCAAAAGTGTTTGGTCATGCATAAAATATAATGATAAAAATTTTTAAATTGCAGAGGACACTCTATTAAATAATACTACAAGCGTCGTCTTTAAAAAGATAAAATATCTTGACAAGACTTGAAGTAGAGGACATTTGTAATCATATAAAATTTGTTGAAATATAAATTTTATAAAATTATTCAAATTATATTAAATTAAAAGTATATTAATCCAAGAAAATATTATGGATTAATGTAAGTGGGTTAATTAATTAAATCTAATAAAAGATGAATTTAATGAAAAGCTCAAATTCATTGAGCTACAAAAGATGACCCATTTGGTTAAGCCAATATCCTCTTATCCTAGAGGCCCACTTGATTCCACGTGTCGATTGACGTGGCATACTAAGACAAACAAAGAAATTGATAGAATCACGCGATGTGTCAAGATGACATGACATTCCTATCTCAATCAAAGACTAATAAAAATGTGACACATTTATAAGTGATGTGGCTCAACCAATCAAATATCGCCATGTCACTTGAAAGGAAATCTATTTTATCACTTTTCTTACGTCATGTCATATTAAATCTTATTGGCCGGAAGAAAGCCTGATTCCATCATGACTCCTCTATTCTACAACTATATATAGGGGTCCTCATAATTCAGAATTAACATCAAGAATTCTAACAAGAAGCCAGACAGAGAGATCATGTATCAAACGCCGCATATTTCTCTATAAGCAACAAAAATCAAAGAAATCAAGAAATCAAGCATTCAAGTTCAAGAACGGATCAAGATCAAGACAATCAGATTCAAGAATAAGCCAAAAAGTGGTAAAGATAACAAGCAACTTATAGTGGAAAACTCCTTGCTCAAGGGAGAAACAACCACTCCCTACACTAGCAGGATTTCAACAGCTTCACTAACTTCAAACGAGCAAAGTCAACTTACAACTCACTCTTCATACTTACCTATTAGAGTCAAACCCACTCTCAATTACAATTCATTAAAAAAAAAACAACTTCTTACAATATTTGTCCTTAAACAAAGTTTCTAAGAAGATTGTCAAAAAAACTTGAACAATCAAAAAACCCTAACTCTTAATCTTCTTGAATGCTCTTGCCAAGTGCCCGGGCTCTTGCTTGAATGTTCTCTAGAGACCTTCCATGTATGACTCCTTTTTTTAGCAGGGCCCACACTTCTTTCCCTCAAAGGAGTTCTTTTTCTTTATTGCCTTCCTTTTCTGAGTTTCTACTCTGATTTGGTTTCCTTGTAAAGTAATCCATCTTCAGTTAGGACTGTGCCTTCCAACAACTGGTGCAACTCTTGGAATCTTGTTCCGTTTATCATCATCAAAATAGCACTTGCTAGAACCTAAAAAATTCCCCATTATGGATTATGACAAACACTATAACTGCTTTTGTTGTAACACCATCTTCCCCCTTTTGACATATCAATAAGTTACGAGGTCGACCTGCAAAACAAGCTGATAGACAAGATAAACAAGCACAAGTACATAAGGCACAATAGACCGAAACTAAGGAAATTAGCCATCCACACAAAGCACGCTAATAGCACAAGAAAAAACTTGCACGACAATATACAACATAAATAGGGTAGCTTCAAGACCACCAATATCCACAGCTAGCCAAAATTTATGCATGATAACAAAACCAAATAAGATCGTCTGGAGTCAATAACCAAAGAAAGTAAGGAGCAAAGGTAGAGGGGTAGGAGAGCTTATTATTCTAAGAAGGGTGTCTACCTGAGCATTATGGTCCTACTGCAGACTAATGAGCTGATCCTTAAGACATCCCACTTCAGCCTGGGACTCCTTAATCTTCTCTGTTAGGTCCTAAACTTAAACCTGGAGGCGAACCTGCTTTATTTGGGCAGCCTAAAAATCAAGCATCATCTGTGACATTAGTACAGTAGCCTTGGGAGGCACAATAGCAACAACAGATACCGACAAACACCCATACTCTTGAGCAGTCGTTCGATCGATCATGTGCTTCTTTGTCAGGGAACGACAGGCTATACGCCGAAGAGGGGGAGGAGCCGTGGAATTTGAGTCAGTGCAGAGTAAGAGATGAGGATGGCCATGGCGATTCTCTTTTCTTGAGTGGAATGTTCTTTCATAAAAGGTTTTCTTGAAAAGGAAGTGAGAAAGATTTAGGGGAATGGATGTTTTTAAAAGAGGCCTAGGGAACAAGAAGCGGTGAAAATGAATGATAGACACGATGCATCTAACTATGTGCAGAGCAATGATTAAAATCTTAAGAGAGGTCATCATTGATATGCAAAGATGTAGGGGTTCCTGCCAAAGCAAAAGTCAACGAATGGACCTGAGGAAGAAGTTGGTTCTACAAGGGAGACTCCATACTATCTTTCAATTATAACATGTATAAATCGCGACTATCATATGTATATGGGTGACTAAAGTATACTTGTTCCACTGATAAAGGCAACAACAAGGTGTAATAGCAACCATATGCCACCTGCGATAGATACTAAGGGTAATATCATTAGTTCCCCATGAAGGGGTACTGGAGATATCTTTGGACCATGTACCTACATACATAAACTATTAGTCCTTTAATATAGATTCTACACTCAATCTAAATGATATTAAAAGGAAAGGTATCAGGTTCTCCTGATTAGGCCCCGATGAAGATGATTTTTGTCAGAGTGATCTCTGGCTAAGGCCTTGGTCAAAATGTCAACAACCTGATCCTCTATTTTTCAAAACACCATCTCCATGAACCCATTATCAATATTCTCCCACAGGAAGTGATGTCAGACATCGATGTGCTTGCATCTGTTATGATGCACCGGGTTCTTCGCGATGTTTACTGCACTTGTATTATCACATATGATAGGATTGCAGGAAACAACTACACCAAAGTCCATGAGTTGCTACTTTATCCATAAAAGTTGAGAACAACATGATGCAACAGCCATATACTCAGGTTCAGCAGCCGAGAGGGTGACAGAATTTTGCTTCTTGGTGGCCCAAGAAAGAAGGCAAGGTCCTAGAAAGTGTGCCATTCCTGATGTGTCTTTTCTACCAATCAGGTATCCTGTGTAGTCAACATCGGCAAATCCAATAAGTTAGAATGAAGAGCCTGTAGGGTACTAAAGAACCAGGTCCATGGTCCCTTTAAGATATCGTAGGATCCGTTTCACAGCTTGAAGGTGTGACTCCTTGGGTGCTGACTTGAACTGGGCGCACATACTCACACTGAACATAATGTCAGGTTTGGTAGCTGTCTGCTACATATGAGACCCACTCATTACTCTATACTTCACGGCATCCACATAAATACCTTTCTCAGCTTTGTCTAGTTTTGTAGTGGTCGCCATTAAGGTGTCACTGGTTTTGGCGTCAAGCATCCTAAACTTTTCAAGAAGCTTCTTAATGTATTTTTGTTGATAAATAGAGATGCTTGTCAATGTTTGATTGATTTGAAGGCCCACAAAGAAATTTAGTTCTCCCATCATTCTTATCTCAAATTCACTATGCATATGTTTTGCAAAGTCTGCACCAAGAGCTTCATTTGTTCCTCCGAAGATAATGTCATCAACGTAGACCTGTACAATAAGCACATGAGCCCCTTTCTTTCTCTGAAACAACATTTTATCTATATTTCCCTTGGGTAACCATGAATTAAAAGAAACCTGGACAACCTATCGTATCATGCACGGGGAGCTTGCTTCAACCCATACAAAACCTTATCCAACTTGTATATATAATTGAGGTGCTCATGGCTTTCAAAACCTAGAGATTGTTTTACATACACCTCTTCCTTCAAGTGCCCATTTAGAAATGCACTCTTAACATCCATCTAATGCAACTTCGTAGATGAGCATTCTAATTGCTTCAATGCCTGCCACAGGAGCAAATGTCTCATCGTAGTCGATACCCTCCTCTTGGTTATATCCCTTAACTACCAATCTGGCTTTGTTTCTGGTGATACTGGCTTGTTCATCCAACTTGTTTCTGAAGACCCATTTAGTGTCTATTATGGAGCAATGTTCAGGAGGGGGGACTAGGTACCACACCTTGATTAATTCAAATTGTAGCAATTCTTCCTACATATCTGATATCCATTCTTCGTCCAGCCATGCCTCCTTAACATTTTTAGGTTCTACAAGAGACATATAAGCAGAGAAAGCACATATGTTTCCAAGCTTTGATCTGGTAGATATCCCTGAGCCCAGAGGGGTCAACAGATTTTCAAGAGAGTGTGAGCTCTTGTACTTCCAGTTATGTCCTGGATCCTCAGGAGTAGGATTATTACTTGTAGTGCCTGAGGAACCAGCTTCAGCAGGGTGAGATGTTCCAGATGTGCCATATCCATTTTGAGGAACAGCCTCAGAAGGTGTCTCTCTCTCCACATTACCTTGAGCCGAGGGACCAGATATACTAGCTTACTCCCTATCATCCTCATCATCCAACTCTTTTCTACTGTCAGTTGCTCCTGGCATTTATACCTATTCTTGTATAACTTTCACATCCATGGAACTGGCATCATCAAGTATAACATGTGCACTTTCTTCCACACATGTAGTTTTTTTATTATACACCTTGTAGGCTTTTCTATGAGAGGAGTACCAAATGAAAATTCCCTCATCACTTGTGGCGTCGAACTTTCCAAGAGCATCGTTTCCATTATTGTGTGCATAACATACATAGCCAAAGGAGCGAAGATGGAGTAAGTTTGGTTTTCTGCCTTTCAGTAACTCATAGAGAGTTTTTTTCAAGTTACGTCTAATCGTGCATCTGTTGATGAGATACCAGGTAATGTTCACTGCCTCAGCCCAAAAACTCTGTGCAAGATCACTAGCTATAAGCATAGTTCTAGCCATATGTTCTAGAGCTCTATTCTTTCTTTCCACAACCCTATTTTGCTGGGGAGTTTTAGGGGTTGATAAGTAATGAATCATGCCATTTTCAGCATAAAATGTGAGGAACCTAGAGTTCTCAAATAATGTACCATGGTCTATTCTTAAGATCATCAGATGGCAGTTTAGATTCTTTTGAACCATTTTAGCATACACAACAAACACATCAAAAGTGTCATCCTATATTTTAGAAATAAGGTCCATCTAAACCTTAAGTAATCATCTACAAGTACGAAGACATACCTATTCCCACCTCTACTTTGGACTCTCAATGGGCCGTAGAGTTCCATGAGAACTAGTTCCACAAGCCTGTTAGTGCTGACTAGTCCTACTGGTTGAAATTTGCTCCCGATATATTTAACTTGAGCATAGGCTCGACATACTTGATCTTCACTAATTTCCCTTAGGCAGTCCTATAACAAGCTTTTTTGAGATCAGTTTGTTGGTTGTAGAAAAACTGGCATATCCTAGCCTTTTGTGCTAAAGTGACAATGCATCATTCATGGCACCCGAGTATTTCATTTCAGGTTGGATAGGTCCATTGATATCTATATTATACATATTGTTATGTCTCTTCCCCCTGAGTATGAGCCTCTTAGAGACAACATTAGTCAATTTGCATTCTGAGGCCATGAAAACTACATCATTTCCTTTATCGCACATTTTAAGAGACACTCAGTGGATTATGTTTCATTCCCTTCACATAGTACACATTATCAATACATTGGGACATAGATTGTCCCACCTTTCTAATACCTTTAATTTTACCTTGTTTTCCATTTCCAAAGCCAACATTCCCACCTTGGAAATTACTTAGTAGAAGGAAGTTGCATTTGTCTCCTAGTATGCGTCTGGAGCATACACTGTCTAAGTACCATTGCTTTCATTTTCCTTCTACTGATTCCTTCATAATTAATATAGGTGAGATTTGGGTGCCTAGATCTACTTGGGTCCCTTTTGATTGTAAAAATGGTAAATAAGATCTATTTTTGCCCAGGCAGGAAGACCCTTCTTAATCTTTTTAGCCCTAGTGGTTCTAGAAGAGTATCTACTTTCATTATTAAGCAAGTTAAATCTAGGTGGATATCTTCTGCTTGACCAATAATTGTTAGGTTTAGGGGGATATTTTCTTCCTATCCTATTTCTATTGCTCCTACGAGAATACCTTTGTCTTGTTCCCTTCCTTTGTCTACCTTTTTCAGAATTCATGTTGACGCAAGGGATACTGCTATCAACACCCTTTGAGTTTTTATTGTAGTTATCTCTTAGATGACTGGTCATCCCATATAAGGTCTAAAGGACTCCATCATCTATTGCATGATCCTTGGGTTCCTTGATTTTGAACCCGATCCCATACTTGGTGGTAGACTAACCTTGCCCATCATCGAGCATTGCGTAGGACTTGGTCCACTTCATATTATGCTCTAATTTAGATTTGTTCTGGTCTAGTTCTTTTAGAAGGACTTTATTCTTATTAGACATGATACCTAGCTCATCCCCCTGTTTCTTAACCTTTTCTTCCAGGTCTGATTGGATTTGACTCATAACATTTTTCCCTTTCTAGAGGACATAAAAAAAGTAAATCTCCACCTTTTGTTTTTGATTGACATTCTCAAGATCAACATTCTCAGTTCTCAACTGAGCATAATCCTCCAGAAGAAGGTCCTTGGAGTCACAAACCATTAGATAGGCTTCAATCAGGACCTGTGACAGGCACTCAAGCTTTTTCTTTGAGTACAAATAAATATTAGATTTAGCTTGTTCAAAACTTACCTTGGTTTCTAATAGTGACTGTCCTGATCATGAGAACCTGTTCCTGCTATTTGCATCAGATTCTACTTCTTGATGTCAACCTCGTTAGCCTTGAGAGCAGTTACTGTAGTCACTTATTTCTTGGTACATTCATCATCAGATCCATCCATAGAAACAAGAGAAAGGAAGTCATACTTCTCAGGTCCCTCAACAGCCATGAGAGATTGGTTTCCAGGTGCCTTACTATCAGATTCTTCACTTGAGTTACTAGATAGTGCCGCAAAGGCTCGTTGCACTAAGAGATCCGCTTCTTGATTTATCATCCTCCTATCATTGCAAACATATGGTTAGGACATAGTTTTCTTAGGTTTTTCTAGGACATTCTTCTTGTACTCAAGTGCCCAAAGTAGACAGAACTTGATGAAGTGGTCAGGACATCCACACTTGTGGTGTAGTTGTTCCCTCAGATTTTGCTTAGTTGTTCGTTGAGGGTTCCTTTTTGTCCACTAGTTCCTCTTGGCAGTACCTGTTGAAACTTCTTGGTGATCAGTGCAATGTTTTCTTCCTTGAATTCCTCTTTCTCAGTAGCATTCAAAACCAGGTTCGAGTCCTTTCTCTTACTGTTGAATTCCTTCTCCTGACTCTTCTTTAGTTCATGCATAACCAAAGTTCCCATCAGCGAATCCATGGTTATGGTATCCAGATCCTTGGCTTCAATGATGTCTTCAACATTTCCTTCCCAGGATTCAGGTATCACACTCAGCAGCTTCTAAAATTTCACTTTCCACTGAGGATATGTGTTCTCTCTGCGATGCTGAGCCATCGCGGAGTAGTACATTTTGTTGCCTGTTTTTTTTAATCTCGACCTAAGGCCTTGGGTTCTTGGGACTAAACCTTCCTATGCCTAAAATCACCAATACTTAGTTATTTTTCAACCACATATCATTTAAGATATTCCCCAAAATCCTTTCTAACACTTAGACAAATATTTCACCTAAATTTCAGGTGTCCTAATCTCATTCCAGATCTAAGGATTTTATTTAAGTTTCAAGTTCTCAATCAAATCTTCATCAAAGAAGCCTTAAAAGTTGAGGTATGTGGTTTTCAACCATTGGGTCCTTTCAGCCATGATGCCCAACCTTCATTTTTACATAAATTACATGTTCCTAAGTTTATTTATGTATGAGTCTTACTTGTTATGAATTTAGCTATAAACTATGTTGGGGTTTCATAAAATTGTGACTGCTTAAGCAGTTTTGAGCGATGAAACTATGATCCATTATGTGATATGATGATGATTTTTGATGTATCTTACATAAGGTTTATTACCAAGTGTTGGTGGCTGGTTTTACATTGATTCTTCTCATATGATTTCACTCTTGAATTGCATGATTTACTACTAGTATTACACATCCGCCAAGTGTTTGATAAAATGTCCAATTATGGGTTCTTGAGTTGTTGAAGGTCTAATGCATGACAAATGAGTTAAGTGACTTTATGATGATGAAAGAAATGTATATATGTGTTGATTTTATGAATAGTATCTATAGTTTTACAAGTTGACCATGCCTCATTCGAGGGGTTGCAGGACCAAACAACCATGTTGGGGGGGTTTGTAGTTCAATTGCCTTACTGGGGGGGTGGTAGGCCTGAAAAATCATATAAGGGGATTGCACCTTAATCGCCTTGGTCGGTTGGCGGTAGGCCTGAACAACTATGTTGAGGGGTTTATACCTCAATCGCCTCGGTCGGAGGGTGGTAGTCCCATGAAACCATGTTGGAGGGTTTGTACCTTAATCACCTCTCTCGGGGGCTTGTAAGCTTGTGCAACTATGTTGGGGAGTTTTTACCTAAATCACCTTGCCAAGGGGGTAGTAGGCCTTGGTCTCTATTATGATTGTCTCTTCCTACACATGTAATATGTTCTGTATAAGCATGTTTTACTTCAAGCATTATTCATGTATGACATACTGTTACAATGCTCATCCATTGCCTATACGTACACATTTTGCTTATGTTTCCAATCTCTTGTTACATTGCATCCTACATATATAGTACATTCAAATGTACTAACAGATATTCTATGCCTACATGATGTTACCATGTAGGAACCAGAGCTTCACTTTATCATCCAGCTCCTCCACGTGGCTAGCACTATCTCTTGAAGCAAGCTTGGTGAGTCCTCCACTCCGAGGAAAATAGCTATTGATCCTATGTTATGTAAACACTCTTTTCTTTGTTAGATGCTTATGACTTTGAGGGTGAGCCAGGAAAGATGTCTTGGCCCCCACCCAATCTATGTCAGAGGTGTTGTTGGACAAGTTATGTATTTATTCTTTGAGCTTTGAGTCATTTGATAGTTTATGCTATGAAAGACTTCCCTTCGTCCATTTATCATTATTTATATTCTCTTAAAGTGGTTTAGTTGCTTCTGCGGCCAAGGATGTATAAATGATACGCTAAGAGGCTTGTTTGAGTATCTTTGGCTTCCCATTCACTGCATCAAGTCTAGACCCTAGGCTTTGGTCATGGCAAACTTGTTATCAGAGCACTAGGTTGTTAATTGTCCTATGCATCCAACAAATCGCATCGATTAGAATCTTATTCATGGTTGTGAAGTGCACCACAACTATGACTAAGAGACTATAAGGCATTTAAGGAAATGTTTCCCTTCTTCTTGATCCATGTCGTGCTATAGAAGTTAAGGTAATGTTTTCCCCTAACGAATGTTCTTTGCTATGTTAGATCATGTTTATCCCAAAAGGAAGAAGAGCTCGTACACACAAAGAACAACCGGCTCATGAAGAGTTCTAGGATGCTATTGCCATGCTAGCTCAAGCTATTACTAATCAAATCAACCAAGGGGACCAAACTCCTCATGCTACTACTCTGACATCTAGGGTAAGGGATTTTATGAGGATGAACCCACCGATGTTTTGATGGGTCTACAGTGGATGAGGACTCTCAAGAATTCACTGATGAGGTGTACAAGGTGTTGTCTATCATGGGTGTTAGATCATAGGAGAAAATGGAGTTGGCAGCCTACCAACTCAAAGGAGTGACCAAAATATGGTTTACTCAATGGAAGGAGAAGAAGGGAACAACAATGTGATCCTTTGGGAGGAGTTTAAGGTGACATTTCTCAACTGGTTCTTCCCTCTTGAGCTTAGGGAGGCCAAAATGATGGAGTTCATGAATTTAAAGCAAGGATCTATGAGTGTGAGGGAGTATGCCCTCAAGTTCAACTAACTCTCCAAATATGCTCCACAATTGGTTGTCGACCCAAGGTCTAGAATGAACAATGTGATGTGTGCATTTCACTTGGCAAATGAAGAATGTTGTGCTTACATGTTGACTGGTGTTATGGACTTTTCCCATCTCCTAAATTATGCCAAACAATTGGAATGGGAGAAACTTAGAAAAAAGAGGAGTAGTGAGGCCAAAAGGGCCCATTTTGATGGTAAATTACAAAGTCTCAAAGGTGGATAGTTTCATTTAGGCCGACGGTTTTCTTATGCTCCTAATAGAAGGTTTGCCAATGATAACCTAAGGGTCCAAAGTGATTGTGGGGTGGTGCCTAATGCTATATTTCCATAATATGGTAAGGGTCATTGTGGCCCATGCTTGAGGGATACTAATACTTGTTATAGTCATAGGGAAGTAGGGCATAAGGTGATGGATTGCCCTCGTAACCTGAACAAGGGTAGAGATGGTCGCCCACAAGGTCGGGATGCAAATGTGATTCTTTTGGGAAGCAGAGGTCAACTAGGTGGTGCTCTAAGGCAAAAATCGATTTTATGCTCTTCAAGGGAGGCAAGGGGTAGATGAGATGCCTGATGTCATCATTGATATATTAAAAGTTTTTGATTTTGATGTGTATATATTGATAGATCCGGGTTCCACTCTTTCTTTTGTTACTCCTTTTGTTGCAAAAAAGATTCATGTCTAACCCGAATTGTTGTGTCAGCCATATGAAGTGTCTGCTCCCATTGGTGCATCTGTTGTTGCTAGAAGAGTGTAAAAATTGTCCCACTTGCATTTTACATAAAATATTGTTTTGTGATTTTTTTGAGTTGGATATGAAGGATTTTGATGTCATTCTTAGGATGGATTGGTTGCATGCATACTATGCTTCTACTGAATGTAGAACCCATAAGGTCGAATTCCAATTCCCAAATGAGTTTCTTGATGTCTTCCCTAATGATCTTCCCGGTGTTCCTCCCGAAAGGGAAATAGACTTTGGTATAGACCTCCTTCATGATACTCAACCTATTTTTATTCCCTTTGATCATATAGCCTCGGTGGAGTTAAAGGAGGTAAAGGAGAAATTGAGGGATTTGTTGGAGAAGGGGTTTATTAGGCCTAGCCAATCACCTTGGGGTGCACCGGTGCTATTTGTGAAGAAGAAGGATGGGTCCCTTAGAATGTGCATTAATTATCGGCAACTAATTAGAGTCATCATCAAGAATAAGTACCCTTTACCAAGGATTGATAATCTATTTTTACCAACTTCAAGGGGCTAGTCACTTCTCTAAGATTGATTTTCAGTCTGGATATCACTAACTAAAGGTGAGGGAGTATGAAATTCTCAAGATGGCCTTCCAAACTAGGTATGAGCACTATGAATTTGTGGTTATGTCTTTTGGGTTGAACAATGCATCGACTATCTTCATGGATCTTATGAATAGGGTCTTCAAACCCTTTCTTGATTTGTTTGTAGTGATATTTATTAATGATATATTGACCTATTCCCATAGTGAGGAGGAGCATGTGGCTCACTTAAGGGTGTTACTACAAATCTTGAGGGAGAAGAAGTTGTATGCCAAATATGAGAAATGTGAGTTTTGGTTGAAAGAGATTGCCTTTCTAGATCATGTGGTGTCGGATGGTGGTATAAAGGTGGATCCTATGAAGATGAAGTGATCAGAAATTGGCCTACTTTTTTGAGTCCATCCGATATTAGAAGTTGCTTGGGCTTGGCGGGTTATTAGAGGAGGTTTGTGAATGAGTTCTCTTTTATTGGTTCTCCTATGACTATGCTGACTCAAAAGAAGGCTAAATTTGTGTGGACCAATAAGTGTGAAAATATTTTCTAAACTTTGAAAGATAAGTTTGCCTCCACTCCTATCTTGTCTCTACTGGAAGGGTTTTTTATGTGTTGTGATGCCTCACGAATTGGTTTGGGTTGAGTTTTGATGCAAAATGATAAGCTTATAGCTTATGCTTCTAGACAACTTAAGGTGCATGAAAAGAATTATCCTACCCATAATCAAGAGTTAGCCTCCATGGTATTTTTGTTGAAAATTTAGCGTCATTACATTTATGAGGTGCATGTTAATGTTTTTACCAATCATAAGAGTCTCTTATATGTGTGCACCCAACAAGATTTCAACTTGAAACACCTAAGGTGGTTAGAGCTTCTTAAAGATTATGATATAAGTGTGCATTATCACCTTGGTAAGGCTAATGTTATGCCCAATACTTTGAGTAGGGTGACTATAGGTAACCTAACTCATGTTATTGATGGTGGCAAAGAGGTGGCTAGAGAGATCTATCAGTTGGCTAGGTTAGGAATTAGGTTGGAGGAGGTTGACAATGGTGAAGCAGTGGTGGTTGATGGTTCCAAATCTTCATTTATTGAGGATGTGAAGGCAAAGCAATATCTTGACCCCGCTTTATTCGAATTGAAGGCCTTAGTGAGAGATGTCAAGGTGGAGGTTTTCTCCTAAGGGGGAGATGGTGCCCTAGGTACCAAGGTAGGTTGTGTGTTCCTAGTGTGGATGTCTTGAAACAGAAAATTCTTCATGAGGCTCATAATTTTTCCTACTCTATTCACCCGGTTCTACAAAGATGTATAAAGATTTGAGGGAAGTGTTTTGGTGGGTTGGTATGAAGGAAGACATTGCTAAGTTTGTGTCCAGTTGCCATAATTGCCAACCAGTGAAAGCTGCGAATCAAAGTCCGGGTGGATTTTGTGGTTGGGTTGCCTAAGACTAGAAAGGGTTTTGATTCTATTTGGGTTGTGGTTGATAGAATTACAAAGTCTGCTCATTTCCTATCGGTTAAGACTACTTATATTGACAAAGATTATGCTAAGTTGTACATTCATGAATTGGTTAGATTGCGTGTGGTGCCCTTGTCTATCATATTAGATCGTGGTGCTCAATACACTTCTCACTTTTGAAAGTCCTACCAAAGAGGTCTTGGTACCAAGGTAAAGCTTAGTATGACCTTTCACCCTCAGACAGATGGCCAAGCCGAAAGAACTATGAAAACTCTTTTGCATATGCTTAGAGCTTGTGTATTATGGTTTAAGGGTAGTTGGGATAACCTTCTTCCATTGATTGAGTTTGCTTATAATAATAGCTATCATACAGGATCTAATATCGCTCCTTTTGAGGCCCTCTATGGTAGACGTTGTAGGTGCCCGGTGGGATGGTTTGAGGTAGCGGAGATGGCTTTGTTGGGTTCGAATTTGGTTTTGGAGTCCATGAAGAAATTAATGTTAATAAGAGAGAGATTCGAAATAGCCCAAAGTCATCAAAAGTCATATGCTGATGTGAGGAGAAGGGATCTTGAATTTAAGGTTGGTGATTGGGTCTATTTGAAGGTGTCACCCATGAAGGGTGTGGTTCATTCTGGTAAGAAGGGTAAATTAAGTCCAAGATTTATTGGTCCTTATAGGGTATTGTGGAGGATTGGTAAGGTGACCTATGAGTTGGAGTTGCCCAATGATATTAATGCGGTTCATCCCGTCTTTCTACGTTGCACCATTTTATGATGTAGATACTGTAGACAAAGGACTTTAGTACGTAGATCATTGAGGTTCACAAATCCTAAGACAGAGACTTAGTTAGGATTCCCTTGTTTTCGGAGGATATCCTTATCTTCTTTTATAAGAGTTGTGTTATTTGACTGTGGTAGCCATAGCCTATCATGGTATCTCCTTAGAGGTTAGCTGTAGAGGATTCATAGACATGGATAGCTGATAGTAGATGTTGGAATTGCTTATCCCGTCTCCGTATTATTATGGAGTTTCTCTTTTATTCGTACTCCGTATGATCGTGATTGTGATAGTTTCCCAGCCCACTAATAGCCCCTTTTTAATTACTTAACATCTTCTGCAACATGGCTTGATTGAACGAAGACGAGGAGACTAGGTGGTCAATAGTTTTCGAGTTCCAGTTACACCTAGGGTACTCTTCTAGGGCGTGATAAACTTTATATCAGAGCCCAGAGTTCAAGTGTCCTAGGGATTCTATGAAGCCATGGCTAGTAGAGTCTTGGTTATGGGTGTGTTGTGGACCGCAGTTCATAAGCAGGAGGCTATAGGATAGTAGGAAGAGTTATCCTTCTTTTTTGATCTGGATTCGTACGTTAGAGTTTAACTTTATGGAAATCTCATTTGAACTCATGCATTATACGCTTACAAAAAATGTCGTTGAAGAGAACAGCCGCTCAAAGAGATGTCGTAACCCCAGCTGCTGAGAATGCTTAACCTGATGCCCCAGTTCAAACGGTGACAAGGAGACGGGGACGCCCTTCTAGGACTACTATGGTCTCACAGGTGCCCCCTGCTCAGCCCCAGCCAACTCCCACTACCGAGGCAGAGTTTATGGGAGGCATCACCATGCTGAATCAGATGGTGGCCTCCTAGGGTCATAACCAAGGTCCTTAAGCTCCTAGTTCTAGCTCACAGGAGCCCACGGCTGCCACCAGACTTAGATTCTTGAGGATGAACCTGCCAGTGTATACGGGATCAAAAGTAGAAAAGGATCCGAAGAACATTGATGAGATGTATAAGGTTCTAAATGTGATTCACACTAATGTAGAAGTGAGATTGCAAAGCCTACAACATAGGAGAAGTTTGAGACTATCTTTCTTGATAGCTTCTTTCCTCAAGAGTTGAGGGAGGCGAAGGTGGATGAGTTCGTGAATCTAAAGAAGGGAGGGATGACTGTGAAAGAGTATAGCGTTAAGTTTATTAAGCTGTCAAGGTATGTTCTAGAGATGGTGCAAGACCTGAGGGCGAGGATGAGGAAGTTCGTGTCTGGTCTGGGCAGACATGTACAGAAAGAATGTAAGGCAACTTTGCTTATTCTGGGCATGGATATCTCCATAATTGTGGTGTATGCCCATCAAACAAAGGAGGACAAGAAGAAAGATTAAGAAGAGCAGAAGAGTAGAAAGGCAAAGTCAAGCGGGATGTTAGCCTAGCCGTTAGAGACAGAATATGGGTGACAAGTCCTAATTTCAGAGAAGATCATCCCATCCTGAACCATTTGTAACAAGTGCGCTCATGCAGCCAAATAAGTATGATAAAAAATCTCATGGTTATCAAAATTTCAGGGCTCTGGGTGCTCAATCTTAGGCCAGTGTGACATAAGGTCAAGGCATGAGGGGAAAGCCACCATGTGGAAAGTGCGGTAAACTTCATCTGGGTGAGTGTCGTGTCAAAAAAAGATATTTTCTATTCGTGTGGACAAGCTGGTCACTTTAGTTATGAATGCCCAAAGAGGAGACGAGGTGAGGGGAGCAGCATACTATAGTCATCTGCAACCCCTCCAACGGGCAATCAGCAGAAGGGTACTACTACTGGTACAGGAGGTGGGACGAACCGCCTTTATGCTATGGGTAATCAACAGGATCAAGAGGCTGCACAAGATGTTTTCATGGGTATGCTTCGAGTCTTTACATTTGATTGTTATACATTACTTGATCGGGGTGACACTTTTTCTTTTGTGACCCCATATGTGGCCAGTAAGTTTGGGATTCTTCGAGAGTTTTTGCTTGACCGTTTTGCTGTTTCTAATCTTACTATTGAGTCTATCTTAGCTGAGAGAGTTTATAAGGATTGTGTAGTGTCTATTTATCATAGAGACACCTTAGCTGACTTGGTAGAGTTGGAGATGGTTGATTTTGATGTAATAATGTACATGGATTGGCTTCACGCCTGGTATGCTTCTGTCGACTTTAGAACCTGGATTGTTAAGTTTCAATTTCCTAATGAGTCTTTCTAGAGTGGAAAGGGAGTTCTGTTGCAGCTAAGGAAAAATTTATCTCTTATATTAGAGCTAGAAAGTTGATCTCCAAGGGTTGTATTTACCACCTTGTGCGAGTTAAGTTCGAGGATGTTGAATCTTCTACTATTGAGTCAATCTCAATTGTGAATGAGTTTCCTGAGGTGTTTCCTGATGATCTGCCCAGAGTACCTCCTGATAGGGAGATTGACTTTGGGATTGATGTCCTTCCTGAGACCAAACACATTTCAATTCCACCATATAAAATGACCCCTGCAGAGTTGAATGAATTGAAAGAACAATTGGAAGACTTGCTGGAGAAAGGGTTCATAAGGACTAGTGTCTCACCTTCAGGTGCTCTAGTTCTATTCGTGCATAAGGAAGATGAGTCTCTCAGAATGTGTATAGACTACCAATAGCTGAACAAGTTTTCCATAAAGAATAAGTATCCCCTCCCCAAGATAGATGATCTATTTGACCAGCTATAGGGTGCTACTTGTTTCTCCAAGATAGACCTCAGATCGGGTTACCATCAATTGAAAGTCATGGAAAGTGATATCCTAAAGACACACTTCAGGACACGGTACGACCACTTTGAGTTCTTGGTCATGTCCTTCAGGTTGACAAATGCACCTATAGCCTTCATGTATTTGATGAACAGGGTCTTCAGACCATATCTTGATATGTTCGTGATCATTTTTATTAATGATATTCTGGTATATTCTAAGGATAAAGAACAACATGCTAATCACCTTAGAGTGGATTTGCAAATGCTCAAAGACCATGAGTTGTATGCGATATTCTCAAAGTGTGAGTTTTGGCTCAAGTAAGTGGCTTTCTTGGGCCATGTGGTTTCAGGAGATAGTATTCGAGTAGATACTCAGAAAATTGAAGCGATTAAGAACTGGACAAGACCAACTTCTTCAACAGAAATAAGGAGCTTCTTGAGTTTAGTAGACTACTATTGCATGTTTGTTGAAGGCTTCTCTTCTCTGTCGGCCCTATTGACTAGGTTAACTCAGAAGAAGGTCAAGTTTTAGTGATCTGAGGCATGTAAAAATAGTTTTCAGGAGTTGAAGACTAGATTGACTATGGGATGAGTGTTGACCTTGCCGGATGGGATGGGGGACTTTGTGATATATTACGATGCATCCCGAATTAGATTGGATTAGATTGTGTACTTACGCAGAGAAGGAATGTGATAGCTTATGCTTCCAGACAACTTAAGATCCACGAGAAGAATTATCCGACTTATGATCTCGAGTTAGCAGTGGTGGTATTCGCACTCAATATTTAGTGTCATTATCTGTATGGGGTACATATGGACGTGTTTATTGACCACAAGAGTTTGCAGTACATTTTCAACCAGAAAGAGCTCAACTTGATGCAGAGGAGATGGATGGAGTTGCTCAAAGACTAGGACATGAGCATTCTCTACCACCCAGGTAAGGCTAACATTATTGTTGATGCTCTTAGCAGGATGTCTGTGGGTAGCATTACCCATGTGGAGGAACAAAAGAGAGAACTAGCTAAGGAAGTGCATAGATTGGCTCAACTAGGAGTGTAACTTGAGGATAATAGGAAAGATGGGATAAATGTTTAGAATGGGTCTACTTCATCCTTAGTGTCAGAAGTAAAGGAACGACAAGACCAAGACCCCATTTTATTCTAATTAAAAGAAGTGGTCCATAAGCAGAAGGTGATGGTTTTCTCCAAAGGAGGAGATGGGGTGTTGAGATACAAGGGTATATTGTGTATGCCTGATGTAGATGGTGTTCGAGATAGAATCATGGTCGAAGCTCATAGCTCCAGATATTCTATTCACCGCGGTTCCACTGCGATGTACCACGAATTGAGAGAAGTCTATTCATGGAAGGGGATGAAGAAAGACATGGTTGAGTTTGTCTCTAAGTGCCCCAATTATGAATAGTTTAAGATTGAACATCACATACCTTGTGGGTGAGCTCAGAACTTTAAAATTCCTGAGTGGAAGTAGGAGGTGATCAACATGGATTTCATTATTGACCTACCAAGATCTAGAAAGCAGCATGATTTGATATGGGTGAATGTGGACAGGACGACTAAGTGAACCCACTTCTTGGCAGTTAAGACAACTAATACTGCTAAGGAATATGCCCGACTATACATTCGAGAGATTGTGAAGTTGCATAGAGTTTTTTGTCTATCTTCTCGGAGAGAGGAGCTCAATTCAACTCTTAATTTTGGAGATCTTTCCAGAGGGTTGGGTACGAAGGTGAATTTGAGCACAATGTTTCACCCTCAGGCGGATGGGCAGGGAGAAAGCACAATTTAGACCATGGAGTATATGCTGAGAGCGTGCATTATTGACTTTAAAGGGAAATGACCATATAATAATGACTGAGTTTGCATACAACAATAGCTACCATGCAAGCATACAGATGGCCCCTTATGAGACTCTATATAGGAGGAGATGTAGACCACTGATTGGCTAGTTTGTGGTTAGTGAATGTGAATTGACCGGACTTGACCTTGTCCATTAGTCCAGGGGGAATGTGAAGCTCATCAAATAGAGGTTGAAGACAACCCAGAGTCGTCAAATGTCTTACACAGACATTAAGAGATAAGACTTGGAGTTTGAGGTGGATGATTGGGTGTACTTGAACGTGTCACCCATGAAGGGTGTCATGAGGTTTGGTAAGAAGGGGAAGTTGAGTCCACATTATATCGGACCATACCAGATTGTAAGAAGGATTGGGAAGGTTGATTTTGAGCTAGACTTGCCTTTTGAGCAAGATGGAGTTCACCCAGTATTCCGTGTGTCAATATTAAAGAAGTGTTTGGGAGATCTGGCTTGGCAATTCCTGCTGAGAGTATAGGAGTGAAGGATAATCTATCTTATAAAGAAACTCCAGTCTAGATCCTTGATCGCCAAGTTCATAAGTTGAGGAGTAAAGAGATAGCCTCTGTTAAAGTCCTATGGAGGAACCAATTTATTGAGGAAGCTATGGAAGCAATGAACTCAAATACCTGCACCTATTCATGCCAAATGATGATGATGTTGTAGGTAAACATTTGTATCCTTAATGTTATTGAATATCTCCTTTCATTGAGTTGATGCATTTATCTAACTCTATATCCGAGTCTTAGACAAAGATGGACAAGTGATTGATAGTTGAGAGTTCGAGAGTTCTTGAGTGAGGGATGAGATGAATTTTGAGGTTAATCATGCTTCTATTCAACTTGTACTCATCATTCGAGGACAAATGATCCCAAGGGGGAGTAATACAATACCCAGTAAAATTATTGAAATATCCCTAAAACTTAATTGTGCGCATAATGTGTCTTCCAAAGCTTCGATAGGAAATCCGAGATTGAATTTGCGATCAGCATGGAAAATCAAGTCGGAAAATGGTCTCGACCTGATTTAAGAGTTACCGAACTGAAAAATAATTTTTGCTAATTTTTTCCAAAAAGTGTCGATCCGTACCCCTGGCGTGACGCGGAAGGGGCGCGGAGACACACTTGAACTTTTTTAAAAATTTTTGATGGAAATTGAATTTTTCAGAAAATCATAAAAATACATAGGTTCACACCCCTAGCGCGTCGCGGACCAGTGTACATATTTTCAAACTTTTTCTTTTTATTTCAGAAAGGGTATTTTGGGTATTTCCAACCTATTTTTAAGTCTCAAAACACGTTATAACCCCTATAATTCTCGCCAAAGGTTTCAAGAACCCATTAACTCTTAAGTTTAAACGTGCTTGCTGAGAGAGAAGAAGAAGAAAAAAGTTGAGGCTTTCAAGTGAGGTCTCAATCTTTTGAAGAAGACTTGGTGATTCTTCACTCCAAGTATGTAAAAGCTACTCAGAGCATGAGATTGTTCTTCCATATGCCCCAATACATGTAGTATGTTGATAATTGATAGTTGATGGGTCTTGAGTAGTGATTCTTGAAGAAATTCTTAAATATTTATCTTTATTTCTTGAACATTATCTTTAATACCTATATATTATCTGAAAACATAATTGTATTTACTATTTACATGTAATATTGTGTGATTGTGTACATAAATTGAATGATTTCCCCGTTTAATACTTCAATATTAAACCTAGGGGTAATGTCTCAAGCCTTGATAGTTTGAATGTGTAGATTGTTGGAGTCTGAGTCCGAGATATGAGTATTGATGACTGAAACTTATTGAATTAGTTCTCTTAGAGCCTAATGAGACTGAACCTTAGTTCTGAAGGAATAATCTTACTCTCTGAGTTGAAAGATGATGAGATGAGCTAAGTGTTCTTGCCCGTAGAGGTTGAGTGATGGAAATCCTTTAGGGTAGTGATAGACTTATGAGCATGTTGAGTCCTCGGAGGAGTATTAGCACCGAAATGGGTAAGAGTGAGTCCCGATCGCACTCATTAACTATGTGGCTAGTGTAGGAGAGGATTGGACTATGAAAGTAGATGTTTCCTTCGCACAATGCAGAGGGTTTGATAGACTTCTTTTTGGATCCCCGATAGACTCATCTGATACCCCGGCAAGTTACTAGACGGATGTGGCAATGACTTCTCTTCGTTGTATCACCACCGGTCATAGGTGGTGGTTGTCGATTATAGAAATTCCCAGATAGTTTTCATGATGGTTGTACTCTGATGTTGATTGGATACTATGATATTTTGATGGATAGTGATGTGATAGGGACCATTTGTGCTCTGAGTTGAGGATGAGTGATTGATGAGCTATTGATGTTGTTTATTGTTTACTTTAGCTCGTTTTACATATAGTACATTCCACGTACTAACGCACCTTTGGCACTGCATCATTTTATGATATAGATACTATAAATAGAGAACTTTAGCAGACCGACCATTGAGGTTCACAGATCCTGAGACAGAGACTTGGTAAGTCCTCCCTTGCTTTCGGAGGACATCTTTGTCTTTCCTTTATTTAAGTTATTTCATTTAATTATGGTAGTCGTGGCCTGTCATGGTACCTTCTTAGAGGTTAGCTAAAGAGGCTTCATACACATGGATAGCTTATAGTTGATGTTGATATTGCTTTTCTCGTCTCCCTATTATTATTGAGTTGCTTTTTTCTTCGTACTCCATCTGATAGTGATTTTGATAGTTTCCCAACCCATTGATAGCCCCTTTTTAATTACTTAACATCTTTTGTAACATAACTTGATTGAATGAAGGTGAGAAGACTAGTTGGTCCGCTTGCAGGTTAGAAATAGTCTCCAAATGCCAGTTATGCCCCTCCCAGGGCATGACATTATATTATGTAAAGACTATTCTCTTTGTTAGATGCTTATGACTATTAGGGTAAGCCCAAAATGTTGTCTTGGCCCCCGCACAATCTATGTTTGAAGTATTCTTGGACAAGTCATGTATTTATGCTTTGAGCTTAGACTCCTTTGATGGTTCATGTTATGAAAGACTTCCCTTAGTCCCTTTATACTTATTTATATTTTCTTAAAGTGGTTTAGTTGCTTCCGCGACCAAGGATGTGTAAATGATATGCTAAGAGGCTTGTTTGGGGTCCCTTTGGGTTCCCATTTGCCGTGTTACGTCTAGGCCCTAGGCTTGGGTCATGACACTATCGGTTAAGATTATCAATCTTTGCCTTTTTCACTTGAGTGGTTCCTTCGTGAGAACCTTGCAGTGTGACCTAGATTTGTTTAGCATCCTGACAAGATGATATCATGTTGTATTCAGCAGGACCAATGCCACACAATAGGAACTTCTTTTCCTTAGCATTGTTCTGAATGACAATCTTGTTAGCATCATTCCACTCACTGAGTTCCTTGGGTACTCTTGGAGCACCTTAGGTTGACCCATCGTTCATGGTTGGTCTGTTGAGCACAACATTCTAGAGATCAGGGTGTTCCTCCTCAATGTGATTTATTATTCAAATTGGCACCATCTGTAGTAGTGTCCATTAAATAGTGAAGGTCTGGACTGAGAAGCTCCATCTTGTGCCATTGGTGGGGCCGCCATTATCTTTTCGAGGTTGTTAGCCTTGTTCTGAGAAGACATGCTCTGATACCAATTGTAAATATTTGTACCCCTATGCTGCTAGTAAACATAGTTCAATAAGTGGTACCAATATGTACAAATAAAGCAGTAAAGATAACAAGCAATTTATAGTGGAAAAAAACTCTTTGCTCAAGGGAGAAACAACCACTACTTAGACTAGTAGGATTTTAATAACTTCACTAACTTTAAACTAGCAAAGTCAACTTACAACTCACTATTCAAACTCAACTATTGAGAGACAAACCCACTTTCAACTACAACTCACTCAAAGAAATACAACTTCTTACAATATTTGTCCCTAAACAAAAATTCTAAGAAGATTGTCAAATAGACTTGAACAATCAAGAAAACCTAACTCTAGATCTTGCTTGAATGCTCTCTCCAAGTGCCCGTTCTCTTACTCTAATGCTCTCACAGTTTTCCAATTGCAAAATTTGTATCTCTTAGAGTTGAAGATTGTATTTATATTAAACCCTAGAGACCTTCCATGTATGACTCTTTTGTTGAGTAGGGCACACACCTCCTTTCCTCAAAGGAGTCCTTTACCTGATTGCCTTCTTTTTCTGAGTTCCTACTCTGATATGTTTCCTTATAAAGAAATCCATATTCAATTAAGATTGTGCCTTCAAACTACTAGTGCAGCTCCTGGAACATGGTTCCATTTTTCATCACCAAAACAGTTCGAGTGCATCTGCCAGAACCTAACACCTTGGATTTAAGTACAAGTCAAGATCAAGTTCAAGAACAAGTTTATATAAAGTTCAAGTTCATCAAGTCATTTAGTCAAGATCAAGACAACTGAATTCAATATCTATCCTAAAAGTCCTTGAATTCAAATACAAGTCAAGATCAAATCCATCAAGTTTTTCAAAATTCAAAATCAAGATAAAGAGCCCTTGAATCTATATTTGGAAAGGCGAGGCAGCGAATTCATAAAGATTGTAGAACTCACTCTTTGAAATAAAATACTACGATTATTACGCTATTTTCATTCGTCATTATTATTTTCTCAACGTGAATTTTATTGTCATACAAATACAACACACTGGTTTGTTTTGGATTGATAAATCAATTTGAGAGTGATTACAATCTCACAGTTCGAGTATTGTTTTCCATACGACAAGTTATGTCTTCAAAATAGGATATATTTTAACCTTATCACTTCCACCAAGTTTTAAGCTAGATCTTTTGTATCTTTTGTCTTCCATGGTTTATATGTACATGCCTTTTTATGTTATTTACGCTATTACTTCATTTGATGGATTTGTATTTCATTCTCATTGGCGCTTCTACTCCTATGTTCCATTACATTTCTTCTGGACTAATGGTTGGCTTAACCATTTAAATGATTTAGTAGGTTCATCATGACCTACGATTTTTGGTCATTGACACCACTTTCTAAGCACTTTTTTAGTGGTCAAAGATTTATTTCTCGCTCTATTCTTACTTACTATTTTCTTAATAAGGTAGTGCATATTAGGAGTTTATTTGTTAAATTATATTTGAATATTTAATATTTTATGTAGCTATTTATTGAAAATGGTAATATTAAAAATAATAATAAATTTATTTTGATTTATTAAAATGGATAAACATAAATATTTCTTTTATATAAGGGATAAGTAGAAAGAAAAGAAGTATTGAATAGTGACCAAAGAATATTGTAAGAAATCTTGTACACTAACTTTCATCGACTTTTGTAACCCAAATCTCATGAGTCTTTAGTTTTCAAATGAAACCTTAATTCAAGGAAAATTTTATAGTTTCCAGAATACAAGGAAATCCACAAAATTTCCTTACATTATGGTATGTCCTACTTTCTAGAGGGCTTAAAACTTGTTTAAATGTAAAATCTCTTTATGTTCATCAATTCACCCATTGCTCATCAAAGAAAATCAGCGTGGAATAAACAAGCAAAATGTATTAAAAAAATATATAAAAATTAGCCTTGGTGAAAAATGGAGGCAAATGGATGACCAATGTCGCAAGGAATGCAGTTTTGATGAGAGCATATGTAAAAATAGATGTCAGGTCGAGTGTGATACTACAAAGTCCAATGGTACGTCTCTGGTTCATAGTATTTGTCCTTTAAACTTTTTTCCGTGTTGCTTTATAGAAAGATTTTTAATAATATGATAACACTTCCGTAAACTATCATTATTAACTTATCATTTACTGATAGTCTCACTTAATTACTACAATCTCCTGATTAGAGCTTCTAGGGTAGACATAAAAAATGATTTGTGTTATGTTTGGGAATGGAGGAGCATCATTTTGTTAATTAGTCTACTTGAAATAATATTCAAACTATTTCTACTTTTTAAATTTGTTTGGATGTTCTATTTTACAGGCAAATTAAAACACATGGAGCCTTGAAATCGATCAAGGACGTGGGGGATCACCTCAAGAAGGAGATGGTGCAAAATATAGATAAAAGAGTGGAATTTTTATTTAATTAACTCTATTTCTTTTTCTAGTGCAGTAAAGCATAAGTTAAATAAAAATTACACTTTTGATTTATTTTTCGTTGAATGTTAATATCTTCCTGGAATTCATTTTGGAACATACAAATCAACAATAACAACACGCCCAGTAGAATCCCATAAGTAGGATTTGGGGAGAATAAATTGTACACAGACCTTACAACTATATATATATATATGAATAAGTGTTTTGCATGTATATCCCATGTTAAATAATATAAATATTTAGAAAGTTTAAAATTTTGAACCGAACTCTTTTAACAAAGTAAAACTATATGTTATTAAAAAAATGAAATTTAAAAAGTCTAATGGAGAGAAAATACACAAAAAAACCTATAATAATGGAGAGAAAATACACAAAAAAACCTATAATAATCCTCTAGGCCATTTTCAATATTTTTCGATACATTTGGCATTTAGAGATTTCCTATAGCTAGGACCCAAGACATTTATGACTTTCTAGGATTGAAAGTTTGGTCACTTGATCATTCATTTGGTTTTAATGCAGGTTTTTATATTTTTGAGATTTTAACGTTTGAATGGTTTTCTTTGATAAAAACATAAGATAAAAGACCTTATAATGAAACTTGGATGGTTTTGTTAGCTCCACAATATCAAATTTGGTCTAGAAGGATCCTTTGTTTGAAATCAAGGGTTTTAAACTCATTTTGATCTACATTGTGGCTAAATAGATTTTTAGGTGCACCGAGCTTCTTATTTGAATCCATAAAACTGGGGGCCGCCATCGTAAAGTCCACTCTCCTTTCTCAATGCAGTTGCAACAATTGACCATGCGATTGGATATGCAGTCTGTGGGCTTGGTTGAACTTTTACTATCAACTGTCACATAGGTATCCCGAAATTATTAGGTGCAACAAAGTGATAGTATATATCTAATCAACATTTTGCATCAGTTCATCTCTTATATTTCTTTCTTATTAGAAGAATCTTGTTAGCTTGAAATTAGGTTCTTATTATTGTGCATTGCTGGGAACTATTAGGGATATGCTTTGGGGGGTTGATACACTTGCTAATGACCAAGTTAAAACCGCGAGTTTCATTTAGTTATTCCATGTTAATCCTTAAAATTGTGAAGTTCTCCAAAAAGGTTGCATGGACTATTTGGGGTCTACTTTAAGTCCAGATTGTGCTCGTTTCTAGGATAACAGTTTCTAGAGCCAATTGGGATGGAGTGAAACTAAAATTTCTTATGTAGGTCCCATAATATCATATATTACTCATTTCTAGTTGTATCATAAATTATTGTAAATAGGTGTCGAAACAACGGTATTGATGTTCGAATCATTAATTTTATTGGAGTATGCCACTAAAATAGTGATTTTTTAAATCTTACATTCTAAACTGGGCTCTCTCTAAAAATACATATTAAAATGGACAGTTCACCCATTTATTGGCCAACTATGACTAACGCCTTAGTACCGTTATCCTTACTCAGTTAACTCCAAGTAATACGGCACAAATTTTCAAAGTAGTTTGCCCATAAATATATAGGTGAACTACAATTTTTTTATTATTAAATCTTCCAGTGAAGGTATATCTCTTTCTCAACTTTGAGTGTATTCCGAAGTCTTTTTGATACATAAATCATGTGTTTCAATAACAAAAATATAGAACGGATTGGGTAATAAAAAATAAATTCAGGAATAGATTTTCTATTTATTTGCTTACAATTAATAGTAAAAAATTACTAAGGTTGACCGGGACATCGATTACTCTTATGACCCGATTTTCCACATAAATTACGTCATTGTGCAAACTGATCTGGAGCAAAGTCCATTTCTTTTCTACGATGCCCAATATAATTTACTCCAAAAGTTCTCAAATATTGAGTATTTTAAATTAAAATGAATAGAGAAGGTGCACATTTTGACTCATCGCCCAATAAATAAATATGTCTCTTTAACTTAGCTTTTTGGCTGAATCCCATGCATATTATAGACTTTTATGGCATGTGAATATGGCATATAGTAATTTCTCCATTTTGCACAGGAACATTTTCGGCCTTTATCAGTGATTATGTGCACACGTCCATCTTTACCATCGCATATGTTAAAATTTTAAAAATGCCTTTTTTAGTATTGCACTACATCCTATGTGTGTGCATGTTTGCCCATTTCCAATATTCTATAAAAATATTTTCAACATTGAACGGCCAAGGCTTGTTTCCAGCAATTAACAATGCCACAAGCAGTTCCTTTCGATCAACAAGATGATTAAAGATTAATCTAATCATGGCAGTAACAGACAATCCATAAGGTTTCTTCGGCAACCTATGTAGTACTCATATACATTGGTCGTCATAGCCCCCCACTACGACTATTGTCCTTATACAATGTACATTTTTAAAGTAGAATATCATTTGTCCACATATGCAACATGTGATATTAATTAAATTTGTTCCATTCGCTGCATCAACTTCTTCTCCTGATTCTTTCTAACCGCCATTCACATTAGATTTTCAAGATCATTGTTTAAGAATTTTTCCATAAAGTTTGCTTTCAAATGTCGTACACAAAATCTATGACATGTGAAGGAAGGTGGTAACCACTCATGCCATGGTGAAAATAAGAATAAGTCCACACTTTGTTGATCACATACAAAGTGCCACCACAATAACTTAAGAGATCATCTCCACGAATCAAACTTCTCTTATGCAACAATGCCATATGAAAGTGAAAAAGTATTTCCGTTCGCATCAATTCCAAAAGCGATTAGCAATTTAGTATCATACTTATCATTGATATGAGTGCCCTCTATTTGTAATACCTCCCGAGCGATTCAGAATATCCTTAAGGTAGAAACTCTTGAATATCATAAAATCCATATGTTTTCCAGAAAATCAAGTTTTACATTCTTTTTATGTAGAAAAAGGGTCTCCCTCGATTTTTAGGTCAACAATTTCAAAAAATTATTCTAAACATGGTTTTGCAATTTCGTGGAATGGTATGCAACCTCTCCACGTCGCAGAGAGGGTCCATTTTAGTGTGACTTAGACTCATCCTAGAGCAAAAACATGGAAAAATTAAACTTTGCGCAAAAATAAACCACGACAGAACAAGTTTTCCTCGCGGTCCTGTTTCACTAATGAACAAAATCTTTCAAAAATTTCAGATTTAAGTAAGGGAAATTGGACATATCCCTAAACGCATATATACGGGAATACTCATATATTCTATCAATTTAGTCCAAAAATCACTCTAATCTCCTAAAACCTTCTCCAAACTCTCTCTAATTTCCTCACCAAATTCCTTAAAGCTTCTAGGGTTTCAAGTTCTTCCATTGAAGGTCAAGTCTCAAGGTGATTCCTCAAGTCTTTTTCCACCAATTTAAAGGATTCAAGGTATGTGGGTCTTTCATCCATGGGTTCTTCCCCTTATGGAGCTCAAACCTCCTTTTTAATGAAATTTCCTGATTTCAAGAATTGCTTTTTTATGGGTATCTTCTATTACTTCTATAACAGATGTTTTATGATGGAAAGTGTTGGTTATTGGTCTATTAATGCATTAGCTCTTATCAAAGAATGATATTATGACTTGTTCCATGACATTAAAGCTACATATGATGATATCTTAAAAACCAAGAAAAATTATAGATTTTTAAATGGATTTCATGGTACCCGAGCTAAGGGTTTTATTATGTTGATGGTGAGTTGATTTGAATGGTTTCTGAATGATCTTGTTTTACTTCATCCATATTTAATACTCTTGAATTTTATGATTTTAAGCTTATATGCATATACTTGCCATGTTTTGACTAATGTTATATGAGAAGCTTCTTATGTTGATGAAGGGCTTATTGCAATTAGATATCCAAGTTATGAATGTTGTGAATGTTTAAGGGCTAATAAACATGTTATGAATTCATGTGAATATTATGAAAGTTATGAAAGATATGAAGAACTTCTATGATGTCATAATATTATGGATTTAATGAGGTACTCCTAAGATAATACTTTGAATTATGAAGTTATGCGTGATATGATTATAACTATGATTTAAGTATTCTGTGGGATATTGACTTAGCACTAGGAGTTAGTAGATTTTCGTTATCCCTAAACTACGTGTCACCATAGATTTTTATTGATTTTCCCTAAATAAGTTTAAACATACCAAAAAGACCATGTTGTAAGGTATAGATATTTCCTAACACCTATCGAAAAGGTCATGTCATAAGGTACAATTATCCTATACATCTACCGAAATGGCCATGCCATCATGTAAGGGTATTATGTAACCCCATCAAAAATCCTTGTTGTAAGGTGAAAGTATGTTTACCTTGGCAAATTAAACCACTTTTTTTGTGGTATAGAGTAAATATTAGGATTTGATGTAGTAGCTCTTATAGTCTTATATGTCGGTTATGGTATCTTTCCATATATGTATGCTATGTTATGAGATTTTGACTATTTTTCATGCATTTTTTGACTAATAAATTGATCATTGGTGTCATATTGAGCTTATCATCTTTGTATATGATTATGCATCTTTATTATTATGGCTTATGATATTTTGTTACATTACACCGCTCATACTTAGTACATTCCAGGTACTAATGTATCCTTTTTGCCTGCATGATCTAACCATGTGGGAACCACAACTCCTATTCATCCACTTCCACGTGGCTAGTTGCTTCACTTAAAGGCTTACTTGTGGTAAGTCCTCCATTCCAGGGACAACAACTATTTTCTATCATGCTCATGTTAAGATGTATTTACTTTTATTACCTATTTTTGAGGGTGAGTCTGGGAGATGTCTTAGCCCCCGTTCCGCTGTTTAGAGGTGTTGCAAGATTATGTGAAGTTCTTGACTATTATAATGTTTATGTATCTATGGAGATTTTCTTAGTTCCTATGCCTTATATGTTGTTGCTTGACGTTGATAGCAAGAGATTATCTTCCTAAGCACCTACTTCTCCATAGCTTTAGTCCTATTATCCCTCCCCTTAGACTTTGTTGTGATTGGATGATGGAAATTCCTCTCTCCTTTCAATCCCCATAGCTTCTGTCCAATGCCCTGAATCCTTTTAGTTTGAACCAACTTATGCTTCTGCAACCAAGTAAACTTATCCATAGCTACTTGGTTGCTTGGTTCACTTATGCTTCTGTAACCAAGTAAACTTATGCTTTTGAACCAACAATGTCTAGTTGGTTCACTTATGCTTCTTTAACCAAGGATGTGCTTATCCATGCTCTAAAACTTGTTAAGGGTACCTTCAATTTTCATAATCACCGTGTCATATCTAGGCCTTAGGTTTTGATTGTGAAAAGCTAGTATCAAGGCACTAGGTTTGTAAATGGCACTCAAATATTCAACATATTGTGTCGAGTAGAGTCTTGTTCATGGTTGTGAAGCATGCCATAACTATGAATAGGAGGATATGAGACATTTGGGAAATGGTTCACTTCTTCATGATTTATATCACGTGATAGAGCTAAATCCTCTAAGGATTAATTTTTGTTTCCAATCCTCTATATTTCAGATTATGTCTCGGGCCTATTTGAATTGTGGAGAAGATGGTAATCTTCCTTCACATGATGATCAATCCTCTAGGACCGAAGTTTCAAATGCAATGTTTCGATATACCCTATGGCTAATGGCTCAAGCTGTGATCACTTAACTAAGTCTGCAGGAGGTCACCCCTTGGACAACAAATAAATAGATAGGGGAATAAGGGCTATGAAAGCCTAAGTTGATGGTGCTCCATCTTCTATTGGTGTTCCGATGCCCAACTTCAACAAGTAAAAATGCCATTTCACTATTTTTTAAGGATATGGAAAGAAGCATAAAGAAAGTATTTGGCCAGCACTGATGGTTATTCTAAGTGTGACAATATTGTACATAAGATGAGGGATTGTCCAATGGACTCCAAGGATGGAAGAAAATGGAGCTATTTAGGTAGAATTTCACATACTAAGCTTGATGGAAGTGGCTATATCCAACAAGGCTAAAGACCCTCTCAAGTTGTTCCTAAACGATTTGCCAAATATAGAACCCCTAAGGCTCAAGGTTGTAATGGTGGACCGAATCATCCGAGGTGCCAAGATATGGAAAGAATCATTGCGGCACAAGCTTGAGAAACATGGGTGCTAGCTTTGGGTGTGGAAAGTTAGGCCACAAGAATTTTGATCATCCAAATGCTCAAAACAATGGTAAAGATGGTTGCCTTCAAGGACATGGTGCTCATAGTGGTCAAAGGTCACAAGGAGGTGCTCCACGTCATAACCAATTCTATTCTCTTCAAGAAAGACAAGGGGTGGATGAGACACCCTATGTTATCACTGGTACATTAAAGGTTTATGATTATAACGTGTATGTTTTATTGAATTTGGGTGCCACTATATCTTTCATTACCCTATTTGTTGCTAATAGGCTAGCTTTGTGTCCTTAATTGTCACGTGAACCCTTTGAGGTATCTATCTCCTATTGGTGAGTATACTGACAGTAGGAGAGTCTATAGGGGTTATCCCATATCCATATCACATAAATTTTTACCTTGTGATTTTGTTGAACTTGACATGATAACTTTTGATATTATTAATGGGATATACTAGTTACATCCATATCATGCTTCTATTAATTGTAGAACTTGCAAAGTTAGGTTCCAATTTCTTAATGATTGTGTCCTTAAGTAGGGAGGACATGATTTCGTGATTAAGGTTAGGTTCATATCTTGTTTGAAAGCTTGGGACTTGATTGCTAAGGATTGCATGTATCATCTTGTAAGGGTTAGGGATGTCAAATTCAAAGTTCGTCCTATTGAGTCGGTTTTGTTGGTCAATGAATTTCTTGATGTCTTTCGCAATGAACTCCCCAATGTTGCTCCTGAAAGGGATAAACATTGTGGTATAGAAATCCTCCCCCGTAATAGCCCATTTTTATTCCTCCTTACCATATGACCCTGGCAAAATTGAAAGAGTTAAAAGATCAATTGTAAGACTTATTAGAGAAGGATTTTATTAGACCTAGTAAACCAACTTAGGGTACATCAACATTGTTTGTAAGGGAGAAGGATGACTCACTCAAAATGTACATCGACTACCCGCAACTTAACAAGGTCATCATAAAGAAAAACTATCCCATACCAAGGATAGATGATCTATTTGGGCAATATCATAGGGCTAGTCATTTTTCTCAAATTAATCTTCAGCCTGGATACCATTTAATGAGGGTGAGGAAATATGACATTCCTATGATTACTTTTTGGACTAGGTATGGAAGTTTTGAATTCGTAGTAATTTCATTTGGCCTAACTAATGCACCAACAATATTTATGGATCTTATGAATAGAGTCTTTAAACCCTAGCTTGAGATATGTGTTGTTGTATTCATTGATGACATCTGGATCTATTCTCAAAGTAAGGAAGTGCATGTGAAACATTTGAGGGTAGTGTTGCAAACGTTAAGGGAAGAAAAGTTCTTTTTCAAGTTTGATAAATTTGAGTTTTGGTTATAGATGGTTCCAGGTCTTCTTTAATAGAAGAGGTCAAATCAAAGAACACCTTAACTCCACTTTGTAGGAAATGAACGTATTACTAAAATAGAGAAAAGTGGAAGTTTACTCTAAGGGGGAGATGGTGTCCTTAGGCATTAACGTAGGTTTTGTGCGCCAAATATTAATGGGTTGAGGGACTTGATTTTAAAAGAGGTACATAATTCACTCCATTCCATTTACACTAGTTCTACAAAGATGTACATGGATATGAAGAAAGTGTATTAGTAGGGTGCTAAGAAAGGAGACATTTCAAAGTTTGTAGCTAGATGCCATAAATACCAACAAGTCAAAGCCAAATATCAAAGGATGGATGGTCTAGACCAACTTATTTGAGATTTCTACTTGGAAGTGTGAAGATATGAACAAGGATTTTGTGATTAGTTTGCATAGGACCAAAAAACATTTTGATTCCATATGGGTTATTGTTGATAGAAAGATGAAATAGGCTCATTTCCTAAAAGTTAAAACAACCTATGGTGCCGAAAATTATGCTAGGTTGTACATCTATGAACAGATTGGATTACATGGGGTTCCATTGTCTATCATTTTGGATTGTGGTGCTCCAATTTTCTTCAAACTTTTTGAGATTGATGAGTCCATATATCGAACACATTTTGGTGTTAAATTGCGAGGAAACATTTTGCTTAGTGTGCTAATACTTCCATTTGCTAGCAAATATGCATGTGCTATGATAGGAGATGGAGTTATAAGTGCACAAAAAGGGCAAGACTTGGTGGAAACTTGAAAAGTGAGCAAAAGCATTGAAAGATAGTGAAAAGTGGTGTTGACGATATTCTTGATGATTCACCAAATGCTCCATGAGATCACCTATATATACAATAACCAAGGTTCTAGGTTAAGTCAAGAGTGCAGTCATAATTGATTTCACAAAGCATACTCGGTGATATGCCAAGTGCACAAGTGATCGCCTAAAGTTGCAACACTTAAAGCCCCAAAACAATGACATAAAGGTGATATGAAGAATATTTGGATGCATAGCTGAATTAGATAGGCAAAGCAAGGAGTCATCACCTAATGTTGTAGTACAGGAAGCCTTATAAAGATGCGTAGAAAAGCAGTTAAGTGCATATTCAGTGCATCGAGTGCTCGGTGATGATCGACTTCGACCGCTGAATGACATTTTACAGCACAAACTTTCACACATTTTCACGGAGTATATAAGCAATTTTAGAAAGAACATTGTATATAATGTGTTCATTTCATATTAGAACAATTAGTCTATAGTAGTAGTATAAAGAACTTTCCTCTTAGAGTACAAGGGAGGTTAGGATTTCGAAGCTTTTGGGCATGAAATTGGAGAAGATTGGCAGGTGATAATAAATTGATTTTGTACTCAATCTTCTTACACATGACTTCTTCTACTATGTTTGTTATTCAATATTTAATTTCTAGCATGTGTGGCTAAAACCCCTATGTTAAGAATGTGATTTTGATATGGGCCTTTGATTTATTTATTGGGTCTGTGGTATCTTGACTTATCTATAGTTGATTTGGGCGAATTTGTATCCATTTCTAAGTTTAATGTATAAATTTTAAGGTTGCAAACTTGGAGTTTTGTTTTAGATCTCTGATTTTTACCTTAGCTGAAATTATAGGAGTGTGGAATGGATATAACGGGCCGGAAACCTTATGGGGTTTCAGTTGAAATCCACAACCATGGTTTTAATGGCCAAGGTAGTAGGGTTTTTTTACAACTTCTTAGGACAAGCATGGGCTTGGGGTTCTGCATATGATATCTTAGCTTATTCATATGAAACACCCGTATATCATAGGTTATTTGGGTTACAAGCAACCTAGCCTCTTCACTCAATATCAACTCATATAGTCAAGTATCTAGATCCATTTGGTAGATTGATTCCAATATTTGCACATCCCCAACATCTTTCCTTAATAGCTATTAATTCGATAAGTAAAACTAGTTTGTTGAACTCTATTTAGATTATTGCAACCCCTTAGATCCTACAATTGCTTTGTCCAACGAGTCACTCTCACCTAGAACAACAATTCCTTATGGGATCGACCCTAATCTCAAAAGTTGGCTTATATAGTAATGATGACACGTCCCTTCTGCCTTGGAGTAGTCGGGTTGAGCGATGATACCATTGTTAGGGGATTGGCATATTCATATTGAAAGTGTTTGTTGAGCTTTGTTCTCGTAGGTATAATTTATTTTACTATTTTCTTATTGTTTTTGCTGATTAAACAATAGGTATAAAGATGGAGGATGATGAAAACATTCATGGTGAGAATTATGGGAACATGAACGTGATGCAAGATGTTATTTGGGATCATCTTGGAAGTACCAGTGCTATCTGACTACCCCCATTGGCTGGAGGATTTAATTTTCATGTAAAGAGCATAGAGTTGCAATTCCTCCAATTGAAGGGATTTTTCTGAGGGCTCGGCCATGAAGATCCTTATGAACACTTGAGGAACTTTGTTGATGTATGTCCCCTATTCGACTTCATGGGATGAACTAGAAAGCTATTTTACTAAGGCTATTTCCTTTCTCCATCACTGGAGAGGCATTGAGATGGCTATCAAAGTTACCTCATGATTCTATTACTTCATGGGAGGAGCTGCGAAATGCATTCCTTGAGAGATCTTTCCCTTCCTCGAAGATGATAAAATTAAAGCAAAATGCAAGAGCATATGGGCTGGAACTCCATGGTTAGGGCACTGAAGCAAAAGTTTTTGAAATCGAAGCCATGTTTCATACAATGACTCACCCTCTGGCTGATTAATTAGTGAGAGTAGGCTTAATGACACAATAATTGACTGAATCTTGAAACCTCTTAGATGGTATGACAAAATTAATAGAGCATGCTACATAAGAGATATCATAGTAGTTTCAAGCCACATAGGCCTAACCAAGGGGCATCTTGCTAAAGACCAAGTAATGAATAAGAACATGGTTAAGACGTAAACCCAGCTTGATCTTTTGACCAAGTAAATGATAGGAGGAAATCAAAAGAGCGTTAATACTGTGGGAACTATAAAAGAGGTGATGTTTAAAGCTACACCATTTGAAAGTGATTACAATGACGAATGTCTTACAAGGGAAACCAAATGGTGGGTTCTCGGCCAACTTTTCAAAGGCCACCTGGGAATCAAGGTTGGAACAACAACTCCAGATGGCGAGATTGAGCATGGACTAATTAACCTCAAGTTTGGGGTTGGTAGAACCGTGAGGGAGACAAGTAAGTTCCACCACATGATAGGGTGAAGGCTGCTAAACGAATATTTAATCAATAGAGTCCACGAATCGATGATATGCTTTCCTAAATCTTGAGTAAGGTAGAGTCCTCGAATTAGGTCCTAAAGGAAATAATATTTGAGTTTTCTCAGCTTCATCAAACTGTGACATCTTATTTGGCATCCATTAAACATTTGGAGACTCAACTTGGAAATATTTCAACTCATTCCAATCAACATCCAAAAGGAGGTCTACCTTATGACATGGCGGCTAATCCAAAAGGGAGTGATCAGCAGTGGTTTTCCATAACTATTCATAGTAGAAAGGTTGTTGAAGGAACTAGAGAAAGCATCACTTGTTGTTGATGAAGGTTTGGAAGAGGTGGAAGAAAAGGAAGATGTAATTATAGTTGAAGATGATGAGCATTAAGCTCAGGTTGTAAGTGATGATGTTCTCGCCAATCCCAAGAGTGATAAGCAAGAGAAAAGTGGGGATAATCTAGCGAGAGTCAAGAACACTCTCCCCAAACATTCCTATCTATCTGTGAGGCTGAAAACACCTCACGTCAAAGTTAATTCCCACAATGGTTGAAGAAGAAAGAATAGGATGCTAAGTTTCAAAAATTTCTTTCTATGTTCAATTCATTGTCAATAAATGTACCACTTATGAAAGAATTAATTGAAATGGCAAGATATGCTAAGTTCATGAATGAATTGGTGATAAAAAGAGGACTTATGAGTGTGAGACAATTGAAGTGTCTGACAACCGCAGAGCAATTTTGACATAAAAGTTAGTGACTAAAAAAGAAGACCCAGGGACATTCACCATTCCATGCACAATAGGAGCGTCAAAGTTCAGTAAAGCTCTTTGTGATTTAGGGCAAGCTTAAATATTAGGTCCATATCTATACTTGAGCAACGAGGCTTGAAACCCCTACACTAACTACAATGCAACTACTCATGGTTGATAGGTCTATTAAAGACCAGTAGGGATTCTACATGATGTGTTGGTGAAGGTGGATAAATTTATCCTTCCTGTAGATATTGTGATTTTGGATTACAAGATGGATACGGATGTGCCAATCATTTTTGGGAGGCCATTCTTAGCCACCGGTGAGTTTTGGTTGATGTTGAGAGTTGAGATTTTAAATTTAGAGTGAATGATGAGGAGGTTGTTTTCAATATATGCAAAGCTTTAAAATTGGGAGATGATTATGGGGTATTGTCATTAATGGGCCAGTTAGTGATAACTTTATGTGAAGAGGAAGGACATCATGCAATGATGTTAACTAAGGTGGTGCTTGGGAGGCAGTCCAAGGTGAGTATTTACTGCTTTTTAGTTTGAATAATGGGTGTTGAATTAGCAGTGGCAAGAAAAATAGGAGTGGTAAGTCGATATGGGGGACCAAAAGGGACTACTCGGCGTATCACCAGTCATATTGGCGATCATCAGTTTGACCGCACTTAGAGTTGAGTGGTGGCTCTAGAGATGCTATCAAATTTGGTGAAAATATTATCCAATCTATAAATCACCGATTCCAGTTGGCGATGGTTAGTTTCACTGCTCTTTAAGGTGGAAAGCAAGGTAGACTCACTACGAAAATGGGTGGTCCCTATCATGCTTAGTATAGTGAAAATCCTACTAGGTAGTGTGGTTCAGTGTCACTGAACATGCACGCTCACTGACCTACTTAAGGGTTTTCAAATTGCTTAGCCCTTTCACTTTCCACCTTCCGTTCTTTCTCTTTCCTCGCACGTCAATACCCGTCACTTTGCTTTTCATTGAAAAATTTTCACCAAGAAGTTTTGGAATAATCATCAAAGGGCATCACCAAATATTTCATTGTGTCTTACTACTGAACAAGTATGATTTTGGCCCTTATTCTTGTTCTTTGAAGAAAGCCATTATTTATGAAGTAGATTAGGGTTTGTGATGTTAAACTCATGCCTTAAATATTTAAATTCTTGTTGTGAATTAAGTAGGTAGGACTTTAGAGTTTCTTTTGAACCTTGTGTTGCATGTATGAATGATTTACTGCGGGTTTTGGTAACCTTTTATGAATATTGAAACTGGGGGTATGAATGGATTGGGCTAGATCATGAATGAAGGGTTTCTTGTTCAATGATGAACTATTTATAGGTTTGGCCCCAAATCTTATGCTTGATGTGACGTTGAATATGTTGAAACTATGCCATGATCATATGAATGTGCTTTTGAAATGTGCTTGCCTTTTGGATTAATTGCTTCTATGGGCTATAGGTGAAGTCTGAGTAACCCTAGATCTCCTTTAAGCAATTGAACTTGCCTTATGATAGATTGGGTGTCATCATTCATAAGGGTAAGTCGTCATTTGATCAAGTGTCTCGCCATTGAGACCATGTGATAGTGCTAGCCAATAGTTAAGCTTGCATTGATGTGTTGTGGTGGGTTAGTATATGACTTTCATCCATGTGATCTATGAAATTGTTGAAGTTTTAGTGATGGATGAAGGGCCTTACCACTCACAATAGGCAATGGTCATTTTGACCCTTAAGTTCACTTGACGATGCACCTAATTGACACATACACAACCTTAGTTGGTTGTTTTTCTTGAGAGACTGTTGCAACTTTTGAAGAAGGACATTTTCATCACTGACTCAATTCGGTGTACCACAGATTGAGTATAAGTATCACCCAAAAGTAGCAGTAACCTTAAGTTTGAAATTTGTGCAAAAAGAGATGGTTTTTAGACTACCGAATCAGCTTTGCAATTTGCCGAGTATGATACAGGTCTAATTGACCTGTCTATTCTTAATGTCTTTCATATGATCAAATCTTGTGCTTGATTATTTGTCAATGCTTCTCACAAGTGTTTGGATATCACTGTGGTCCAGGAATGGGTAAACCCAAGGAACAAGTTACGCGTGGTGGATCGAGAGCATCTAAGGGGGCTGTCATAGCTCCTGATAGAGAAGAAAGAAGATACCTATGACCTCAAAGAGAGGTGTAACAAAAGGGAAAGAGAAAAGTAGCTGAGCAGCAAGAATTCACCAGTGATAAGGATACATGATTCAATATAACTTGGACCAGCTCAGAGGAGGAGGAGGTGAGACCTAGACCATCCAAAAATTGTACTTCAAAGCCTTTTCCAAAAAGGCACCAGAGTGAAGGTAGGTCGAAGGTCATTGATGATCCTCTACTCCATACTGTAACACCCCACATTTTATATGTACTAATGCTATTTAAATAAATCATATTATGGTTCGGTCAAATTTGCATCAATTCTTGAATGTGCTTGGATTTCATGTTAGTGGGCGATATCTGAGTCTAAATGCTTAAGAAGGTTGATGGTGTATATGTGTTGGAGTTAAATTGAGGATATACCATCTCTAAGCTAAGTAAAATAATTGAGGATATTA
>JAOTQR010075762.1:0-13021 GCA_025774065.1 Solanum ossicruentum
AATACCAGAAGGATGGAGTACCATAACTGGTGCTTTCATCATATTTAATTAAACGTGGTTTCCATGAATTAATATCATCATATTTTACGGAAATTTTGAAGACCTATCCAGGGAAAATGATGTTAGTAAACATATTTTAAAGATTCTGTAGGTTTTGGATAAGACAAAATAATTAGTATTACTATACATTTAAGTGTAAGCTTGTTCTTGTCCACTCCCTTGTAAAATCCATGTATTTTTGAACTTCAATTGACCACCTTTCATCACTTTCACAATGCACAAGGATATTTTTTATAACACTTTTTTACCACCTTGTCCATAGGTTCATTATCCCGCGGATATACCATCAGTCCCACAAATATTTGTGTTAGATGTACAACTTTAATTATTAGTTAGTAAAATCTTCGATTCTTTCTCCAAATCAAATGGTACTAAAGTAACTAAAACGAAAAGAGTAAATGGTTGTGATCTCTTGCACAGTATGATATGGACTCCAAGTATAGTTCTTCATTAATTCAAAGCCAAAAAATGTCAATGAACTGCAATGTTTGAGATACAGGTAGATCCTTGACTGAAGCATAATAAGGGACAACAATAGATCCAAGATTTAACTTTTAAATTGTTTGTATCTTTGAAATTATGAATTCGTATCTACTATTTATTACTTCCTCATCGGGCACATACTTACGAAGCATGGAGACGTGAAACACGGGATGTACAAATGATAAGCTAGGTGGCAAGGCCAGTCTATAAGCCACTTCTCCAAGTCGCTCTAAGATCTCAGATGGGCCAATGAATCGAGGGCTAAGCTTGCCCTTCTTCCCAAACCGCATCACACCCTTCATGGGCGATACCCTGAGCCAAACGTGATCGCCTGCCATAAACTCCAAGACTCGAACCCTCCTATCCGCATAACTCTTTTGTCGACTCTGAGCAGCTAACAACCTATCCTGAATCATACGGACCTTTTCCACAGCATCTCTCAAAAAGTCTGCATCTAATGAGTTTGTTTTAGCCGAATCAAACCAACCAATTGGAGATCTACACCTCCTACTATACAATGCTTCGAACGGAGCCATCTGAATACTGGAGTGATAGCTATTATTGTAGGTGAACTCTGCTAAAGGCAAGTATTAGTCCCAACGAGAACCAAAATCAATCACACATGCTCAAAGCATATCCTTCAATACCTAAATAGTCCGCTCGGGCTGTCCGTCTGTCTGAAGGTGAAAGGCTGAACTTATATCCAGCCGAGTACCTACACCATGCTGCAAGGCCATACAAAATTGCGAAGTGAAAAGTGAACCCCGATCAGAGATGATAGAAATAGGCACACCGTGCAGTCTAACTATTTGGTTGATGTACAACCCAGCTAACTTTTCTGTTGTATACTTAACCTTGACAAGAATGAAATGCGCAGACTTAGTTAATCGATCCATGACTACCCAGATAGAGTTATAATCCCCCACAGTAGTAGGCAAACCCACCATAAAATCCATAGAAGTTCGCTCCCACTTCCAGGTAGGAATGGGCAGCCTCTGAAACTCACCTTCAAGCCGCTGGTTCTCACACTTAACCTGCTGACAAGTCAAACACTTAGCCACAAACTCTGAGATATCCATCTTCATACCACACCACTAATAGTGCTGACTCAAGTCATGGTACATCCTTGCTGCTCCTGGATGAATGGAATAATGAGTACAGTGGGCCTCTTCAAGAATTAATCTGATGAAATCACCTACCTTAGGCACACAGACTCGACCTTCAATCCTCAAAACACCATCAGGATCGATCATTGCCTCCTTAGCCTCTCCTCTGGTCACTTTATCCCTAATGAGGCATAACTTCTTGTCCTCAAACTGACGCTCTCGAATCTGGTCCATCAATGAAGAACGAGCCTCAAGAAAAGCAAGTACGCCACTCTCGTCAGAAAGTTGTAACCTCACTAGGCTATTTGCTAGACGTTGAACATCCATGGCCAAAGGTCGCTTCTCTACTCGAATGGTGGCTAGACTCCTCATGCTAGAAGTCCTTCTACGCAAGGCGTCAACCACAATATTCGCTTTCCCCGGATGGTATAAGATGGTTAAATTTTAGTCTTTTAGTAACTCCATCCACCTACACTGCCTCAAGTTTAGATCCTTTTGACTGAAAATATACTGAAGACTCCTATGATCAGTAAAGACTTCGCAATGTACACCATATAAATAGTGACGCCACAGTTTAAGCACAAAAACCACAGCAGCTAACTCTAAGTCATGAGTAGGGTAGTTTTTCTCATGAACCTTCAACTGTCTAGATGCATAGGCAATAACCTTTCCTTTATACATCAACACACCACCTAATCCTACTCTTGAAGCATCACAATACACTATGAAGTCCACACCTGCATAAGGTAGCGTCAAAATGGGAGCTGAAGTCAACGAGGTTTTGAGCTTTTAGAAGCTCGCCTTACAATCATCAGACCAATGAAAGGCTACATTCTTCTGAGTTAATCTAGTCAGTGGGGCTGCAATAGAAGAAAACCCTGACTAAACCGCCTATAATATCCTGCTAACCTCACAAAGCTACGATTCTCTGTAGCTGAAGTTGGCCTCGACCAACCTTTAACTGCCTCAACCTTAGCCGGATCTACTCTAATTTCCTCTTTAGACACCACATGCCCTAAGAACACCACCGAATCAAGTCAAAACTCACACTTGGAGAATTTTGTGTATAGTTTTTCATGCCTCAACCTTTGTAACACTATTCTCAAGTGACTAACATGATCCGCCTCAGTCTTGGAATACACCAAGATGTCATCGATGAATACTATAATAAAAGAATCTAAGTACGGATGGAACACCCTATTCATCAACTCCATGAAGGCTGCAGGGGCGTTAGTCAACCAAAGGACATCACCAAAAATTCATAGTGACTATAACGAGTTCAGAAAGCTGTCTTAGGAATATCAAATGCCCTAATCCTCAACTGATGATAACCAAGCCTTAAGTCAATATTAGAAAACACAACCACTTCCTGAAACTGATCAAATAAGTAATCAATACGGGGAAGAGGGTACTTGTTCTTGACAGTTACCTTATTTAACTGTCTATAATCTATACACATCCTCATAGACCCGTCTTTCTTTTTCACAAACAAGACCGGGGCACCCCAAGGTGACATACTAGGGCAAATAAATCCTTTACTTAACAGGTCTTGGAGTTGTTCCTTAAATTCTTTCAATTCAGCTAGAGCCATTCTAGGAATAGAGATGGGCTTAGTACCTGGTTCTAGGTCAATGGGAAAGTCAATATCCCTATCGGGTAGAATACTTGGAAGGTCAGCGGGAAACACGTCGATAAACTCCCGAACTATAGGGATAGACTCTATAGAAAGTGGTTTAATACTAGTATCTCAAATAAAGGTCAAGTAAGACAAACACCCCTTATCAACCAATTTCTAGGTATGGATGTATGAGATAACTTTACTAGGATAAGAACCACTATCACCCTTCCACTCAATCTTTGGTACATCAGGCATGGCTAAGGTCACAGTTTTTGCGTAGTAGTCAAGGATAGCATGATAAGGAGAAAGCCAATCCATCCCCAAGGTAACATCAAAATCTACCATATCCAGAATAATCATATCTACCCAAGTATCATACCCAGCCAAAGAAACAAGACAAGTTCGATATATCCGATCCACCACTAAAGGTTTGCCTACTGGTGTAGAAACATGCACAAGTACTGACATTTGATCACACAATAAGTCAAACCCAGATGAAAAGTATATAGACACATAAGAGTAGGTAGATCCAGGATCAAATATTACAGATGCAGGCCGATGACAGACAGGAACAATACCTGGAATAACTGCGTCTGAGGCCTCTGCCTCGGGTCTTCCAGAAAACGCATAGCACTGAGCTCTTCTTCCACCACCAACCTAGGTTACACCTCGATCTCCACCACGTGGAACTAAAGTACCACTATCTGGAATCCTGCCACCCCTAGCAGTTTGACCCTTGCCTCGTCCTCTGCTCGGTGGGACAAAATATCTTACTAGAGTGGCCGAATTAGTACGATGGGGTCCCGAATGATTCTGAAAGAGCACTGTCGAATCATATGCCCTGGATCCCCACACCCAAAATAAGACCTCTATGCAGAGGACTGTTGTCTACCGAAAGAATCATTATAATCGCCACGGGTAGAATTTTGGGACTCACGATGTGTCTGACCACCCTCAGAAGCAGGTAACGATGCATGTACCGGACTATATTGTCTGAAAGATCCACCACTCCTATGTGAACCTTTACCTCCTGATGAGGTACCAGAAAATTGACCCGTAGTACGTGCATTCTTAGGATCTTCGATCTCTTCTGGAACCAACAATTTTGCCTTCTTAGCAGTGTTCATAATAAACTGAAAAGAAGCCCCCTCAAGAGCTGCTCTGAATACGTAGGATCTAATCGAGAAGTTAAAACCTCTCACAAACCTACAGACTCTCTCCTCCTCGTTTGGAGTCATAGGTAAAGCATGTTGGGACAACTGATAAAAACGAGTTTCATATTCAGTAACAGTCATACCTCCCTGCATTAAATCCTCAAACCTCAATCGGCTATCATCCCGTACACTCAATGAAACGCTCCTTAAAAGCATTAGAGAACATACCCCAATCCACTGGAGGGGACCTAACTGGTCTAGATGCTACATAATTCCTCCACCATTTCCTAGCTGGTCCACGGAGCTGAAGTGCCACAAAACGGACACCATGCTTATCAACCAACCCTATTGCATCTAGAATCTCCTGGCACAAAGTTAGAAATTCATGTGCATCCTCGTTCTTACCACCCTGAAATTGAGGTGGTCTCATCTTCTGGAATCTTTTATAACTAAGTTGATCATCTGTCACTAGGACTGCCTTCGAAGTGGTTTGTACCCACTAGATGGCGTAGGGACCACTGGGGGTTGACCCACCTAATCCTGATGAGCTACACCCTGATGTGGTCCTGAAGTCTATTCTTCCACTCTTGGTTGGAGTATTCCCTATGCACCAACCCCCTAGGCAAGGTTTTCAAGCATACCCATCATTCTCAACAGAGTGTCCTGAAGTAATGACGTAGTTGTGGGCTTTGGAAGGGCCTGATCCTTATTAACCTCTATCTGTGGCCCTGGAGAAGCCTCCCTCTCCTGCCTCTAACTGATGCTACTCTTCGGGTACACCCTCGTACTAATACCGCTCCACGAGCATGACCCTAACTCGACCCCTTCCCCTACCTCTAAATAGGGTCTCAACAATTCCCTCAATAGTAGTCTCACCTTTACCAGCAGTAGTAGTAGCTTTAGTTCTTGCCATCTGTTAAGAGAACATAGGCACCACTCGTTACTAACGGAAATAACTACGCACGATAAGGGAGAATGAATAAAAAGAAGTTTCCTAATAGTCCTCATAGCCTCTTAAAGATAAGTACAGACGTCTCCATAGTGATCCTCAAGACTCTATTTAGACTTAGCTTGTACACACGTGAGACCTATGAACCTCGTGCTCTGATACCAACTTGTCACGACACAAAAATTGGGTATGATGACACTTGTTCAATCCCACCCTAACAAATCAACCTTAACTCAAAAAGGAATAATAAATATAAAGTGCGAAAGCATTTTAACTAAAAGAAATAACTGAAATTAAGAATTTCCATAAACTTAAAATCCTACCCAAGAATTGGTTGTCATGTGTACAAGCCACTAGAAATCAATAAATCAAAGAAATACAAGGCTAAACTGTCCTTCTTCTCAAATAGAACAAGTACAGAAGAAATAGGAACAAGAGAGTCAGCCAGATGACAACAATTACCTCTCCACATCTCTTGAGAATCCTTGATGCTTTAATGGATGTCTATTCACAGCCTGGGTTCACCACCTACACGAGTGTAGAAGCAATGGGTGAGTACCAAATACCACGCGGTACCCAGCAAGTCAACTAACAAAACAAGGAAGTAGAATACACAAACTCCTTTCGTCCCAGTCGATATCCACGACTCCAACCTGCACAAAAGGTTATTCCCACCCAGCAACATATAATATTTAAATAAGATAGTATTGCATTATATCGCACTTTCCACAACACAAGTTAAAAGCACAATCAATCATAACGAAAGCTCCATGCTATGCAATGGTATGCAAGGGTGATATGCAATGCATTATGCAATTATGACATCACATCATCGCCGGCAGAAACCTCGGCGTCATATCTCGACTGGTAAAGACCTCGGTCCCAATATCATTATACCTTAATAGACAAAGACCTCGGCATCTCGATCGGTAAAGACCTTGGTCCCAATATTTTTCATCTTACTCATATCAATGCAAATATGCATGCCATAGAATGAATGAACATGATATGAGTTCCACAAACACATTCACTCATTATTTTCAACCACAACAATATATATATAAAAAATATAGAATTCTCATCACTTTACCACATTTATCAATTCAAGCACCATAATAATACGCCAACTTGCGTTCACATTTTTAATCATCTCATTTCTTATAAATATCAAAATATTTCACGTATCACACGTAGGAGAAAGGAAAATTTTAGAATTCTATGAGAGTTACAAAGTTTTGAAAGTCCAGTTGCCTTAGTCAAATCACGGTCAATTTAATACTTTGGCTTTCCCTTTTTGAATGAAATTCATAGCACCATAATCTAATCACATAAATTATTACACCTCAACTTAACTTTGATCCAACAAGATAATTTCATAATATTTCCATCATGAAGTACTGAAAAGTACACAAATATAAATTCATTTATATAAAATATCTCATTGTAAAAGATTTAGAAAATAGGAGCAACTTACAATTGTCAAAGCTCTACGCAATTAAAACACCCCCTTCTCAAAATATTAAGCACTCTTATTATTATCTTTCTCTTGGTTCTCTGTTTTGTTTGTTTTAATGAGCAGAGTTCTTCTGCTTTATATAGCCAGTGATGCCTTCAAAAGCTTAAAAAATAAGTGTCAAGGCACTAAAAAACAGTTGTCTGCCAACAATATAACTTTTGAAATTATTTATTAGCTCCAAGTGGAGCATTAGCACAAGATAACGTATAAAGAAGCAAAACAAAATGGGCCGACACTGCACTTAGACAAAATAATTGATGCACTTGAAAATGGTGGAGCAACAAATATAATAAAAAGATAATAATAAAAAAATAATAAACAGGTCATTACACCAAATCTCTAAGAGTTTGTTTGTCTATATGATATGAAATTATGATATAAAATCATATAAGATAAAATTAAAGTTTTAGTTTTGTTTAGATATGTAATTTGAATTTTAAGTTATATTTTTTTCCATAAACATAAGAAATCTTTAAATTGTCAAAATTGCTCTAATTCTTTATACAATCTTACCAATATATAAACAAAAGTTCATAAAAGAATAAGATACACTATTGTAATGTTATTCTAAAAAATTATAGCATTTATTGATCGAACTTTGGTTCAATTAAAAAGTAAATCTGAATAAAAATTTTACTGCACTAATCTTTAATAAAATTGAACATGGTCAATATCATTATTAACTATATCATCATGTTCGAATTCCATAAATATTTCTTCACTTTTTGGATATTCTCGCAAAAAATTATGTAGATACAAAAAAGTGATATTTTTAAAAAATTCTTTGTAAAATACAAATTTAAGGATTAACTTTTGCATTTAAAAAATATGAAATCATACCATATGAAATTTCCAAATTAAACTTTTGAATAATTTAAGATTTCATCTAAATATTTAAAATTAAGAGAAAAAATCACATGTTCAAATACCTACTGAATAAATAAAAGATACTGACAAACTAAGGTTGTATTTATCTGGACTCCTGTTGTTCTTGTAGAATAGAAATTGTTTCATTTTTAATGGATGCAAGATCGTCCATGTATTGGAGAACCTACCATTAATATATCCCTAGAAGGTGAATAAGACTAAAGCAGAAAGTATTTTTTTTTACGTGAAAATAATTTAAAAATTAGTATTTCAAGATGAAACTTTCAAACAATAAGTGATTATCTGATAATGCAAATTATTTTGAAATCTATTATTCAATTTGTACCTATTTTTGTCAATAAATAAGATTCATACTCAATGGAGGTGGATAATTTGATTAAAAATAAAATTAAATTCAATTTATGTGAATGTATACATGTAGGAAGACCGACAATTAGATAAGCTAAAATACAGGCCAGAAGTGACTCGCTTCTAATATCTTATTTAATTTGATATGTGATTGATATAAAGATAAATATTTTTTCGATTTTTTATTTTTGAAATGCCATTTTTAATTTTTATCCTATGCCTTAGCCGACACCCTTTAGCAGAACCCCCATCCCTTTCAAAAATAAATAAATAAATAAATAAATAAAAATTTCAAATTTTATTTTTTAAAAAATCAAATCTCATTTTGAAAGTTAGATTTGGAGTCGTGTGCGGTCGAATTTTGATGTGAAAGTACAACTCTAATCTAAATTTTAAAGTCGAGTTGGATCTCGATTTGAAGGATGGGTTTCACATTGGGTGTTAGAATCAAATATTGATTTGGAAGTCGGTTACCAATTCGAGTGTTATGATCGAATCCCAAATTGGTTGGTCTTTTCTAGGTTTGGATTTCAGAATCAGGTTCTGGGTATAATCTCAAACTTGAATTTTGGATCGATTATCAGGATCAAGTTCGATTAAAATGTCGAAGCTCGATTCTAAATTAATTTCTATGATTGATTTTCATGTCACAAACTATTTTCTTAAATATATTTTTTATTCTCTAACTAAAAATAAAAAATATTTTTATTCAACGATCAAATAATAAAAAATATTCATTGACTAACTAAACTTAAGAAATCAACTTATTTTCTAGAAAAATATTTTCTCCCTACTAAAACGCATCCTTGGTGTAATAGATCCTCCTGTGCGTCACCTTATCTATTCCATTAAATAACACGAATTCATCAAGCACAAGATTGCACCTGACCATTATTTTGCTACTTTCCTGTCGTGTTTGACCACGTTTTCACCCACGTGATATAATTAAACCGTAGAGATTGAAAATAAAACAAGATAATTAATTAATTAATACTAACAGTAACAGAAGTTTCCACCAATCTTGAGGCATGGAATTAGCAATAACTAAAAATAAAAAACAGATCTAATGACAATTATATAACTAATCCACCGACCAGCCCCTAATTAATACTTACACGCTAGGGTTTTCCTGTGGTCGCTTTTACCGCTATCAAGAACATGTTTCGTCATAAAAGTTTTCTTTTTTTGGAAAATTTACACTTTAATTATTTGAAGATGAAACTTTCAAATTCAATATGAAGTATAATTTCAAAAATAAGTCATACTTTCAGTTATTTTTTTGATTCAATTTTCATTTTTAAAGTTGTATTTCAAATTTGAAAAACTGGTTATAAGTTATTTTTCAACTCAATTTTTCTTATTAACTGTGTCAGTCTACAATACTTAGGGGTTAATTAAGTAAGGTAATACTGAAAAAAAAGTCTTAATTCGTTAACATGAACATGTAAAAAGAATTGTAATAATTTATTTTTAATATTAGAGAAAAATAAAAAAGAACGGAGAGAATATTTTGATATTTTGATTAAATGACATTTTCACACTACAGTCCTACTATGGAAAATAATTACCTCTAAAAATATAGGGAACAAGTAAAATTGAACGGACAGAAAATATTTTAATATTCTAATTAATTGTTGTTCTCACACTATATATAGTCCTAAAATGGAAAATAATTACCCCTAGTTATTTCTTTTAGGAAATTAACCGAATGCTGAATGAATTACTATATAAGGTTTCCAAAGGCAGGAAAAGGTCCAAAAGAAAATAGGAAAGAAAATAATACTACCCATTGTATTGTGTGACACTTCATACTTTTTGATCCGTTCAGAAAAAGAATGCCACTCTATTTTAATTGAAAATAAATTAATTTAAAATTTTTTTTATTCTTAATCAAATAATTCTCAGTCATATAAATATATAAGAATGATTTTTGACCGCAAGTTTCAAAAGTTTTTCTTTTCTTTCTAATAATCATGTCAAATCAAATGATGTCATAGAAAATGAGACAAAAAGAGCACGTATTTATAATCGAAAGGTTGGAATGAAATTATTGGGAGAAGGCTTGTTGTACGTATTTACTTTTTGATCCGTTCAAAACAGAATGCCACTCTATTCTAATTGAAAATAATTAATTTAAAAATTCTCTTTTTACCCTTAATCAAATGATTCTCTGTCATATAAATATATAAGAATGATTTTTGACTGCAATTTCAAAAGTCTTTCTTTTCTTCCTAATAATCATGTTAAATCAAATGATGTCATAGAAAATGAGACGAAAAGAGTACTATTTATCATCGAAAGGTTGGAATGAAATTATTGGGAGAAGGCTTGTTGTACGCATTTATTTTTTGATCCGTTAAAAAAAGAATGTCATTTTATTATAATTGAAAATAATTTAATTTAAAAATTATCTTTTTACCCTTAATCAAATGATTTTCGGTCATATAAATATATAAGAATGATTTTTGACCACAAGTTTTAAAAGTCTTTCTTTTCTTTCTAATAATCATGTCAAATCAAATGATGTCATAGAAAATAAGATGAAAAAGGTACGTATTTATCATCGAAAGGTTGGAATGAAATTATTGGGAGAAGGCTTGTTGATAACTATCTCTCAATTTTAATTGAAGTTGGAGTATAAATTCGAGAAATGAAATTACCTCTATTAAGAAATACTTTCTTTGTAAAGTGGAATTTCTTGTCACAATCAAAATCAGTTGGGCCAAAGCAAATATCGAGTAGAAAAAAAGAGCAAACAGGAAATGAATCCCAAACTAAGAAAAATTTAATTTTCGTCCGGTATATATGAGGAATATTTCCATAAAGAATTGCATATTAAAGGACGAGGTAATTATGACACATTAATCTCCGAAAGAGCTCTCAATTAATTATACATATTTAAAATGTGTATTTTAATTATTTATGAGGCCCAGGATGTTGATTTGGATGGCCTTTACAATATCCTCTACATGTATGGAGCATCCATCTTCCATCTGCAGCAAATAAACATATATGAACATAAGATTTTGCTTTGCGCTTGGGTAATTTCATGGATGATCGTTCAACTTTCAATTATTGTACCAAAGTCATGAAATTAATTATTATAACAAAAAAAATTATTCAACTGTGCTTATATATCACCAAAAATATTCAATACAGTCCAAAAAAATATATAGATTGTGATTGTCACATGTATAAAATCATCAGGTAATCATATCTATGTCAATAATTTAGCATGACATAAAATAGGTTTTTTAAGAACTTTTTATTTATGATATATAGGCACTGTACACTACAAACAAATTAAAAAGAGAGAAGTACCAAAAACAGTAGTGGATTTAGAATTTTAAATTCAGGGGATTTGAAATATAATAAAACTAAGAAAAACTAAAAAAATAACGCTTTAAATGAGATTCTAACCTTGAGCATGAGAGTTCATTTAAATGAAAATCTCCCACTATGGAAGGCTTTGCTTATTATTTAAGGGGTTCAAATTTAATATATATATGAAAATATAAAAAATTTACCTTATGTATACAGTGTATTTTTTCACTGAGGGGGTTCGGAACCCCCTAACCAAAGCCTAGGTCCGCCCTTGACTAAAAGCACTGTTGAACTTGGCACGAATTATTAGTTTCGTCCCTAAATTATTGATAGGATTAAAAACACTCCTCAACTTGACGAGTTAAGCTAAAATACACCCTCAAACTTGGCACGAATTATTAGTTTCATCCTAAACTATTAATAGGTAAAAACACCCCTTTACTTGACAAACTAAGCTTAAATACATCCTCCCATACCACTTGGCATAACAAGTGAGCACAATTTATTTAAAGCGTGTGAAGGGTAAAAAAAAAAGATCACATCAGCCTTAATGTTACCCTTTTTTTAAAAAAAAAAAGAAAAGCAAATTTCCCTTCAATTTTTAATTACCAACTATTAGAATACCTTTCTTCTTCCCATTTAACCTTTCTTCTGTTAATGGTGACCTCAAAGAAAGATCTATTTTTTTTCATTCCCATATTTATTTAATTGATTCTCTTTCTTTTCCTATTTTGTTTATGATTATTTTTTATCAATGCGGACTTCCAACAATAGAATATTTTGGGATTGTAAAAATATGGCAGTAAATGAAGCTCTATAAAATTTCAAAACAAAATTTAATAAGTTACAGAAATATGAAGCTGAAGGGTGTTTTTAAGCCTATCAATAGTTTAAAGCTGAAACTAATAATTCGTTCCAAGTTCGAGGATGTATTTAAGCTTAATTCGTCAAATTGAGAAGTGTCTTTAAGCCTATTAATAGTTTAGGGACGAAACTAATAATTCGTGCCAAGTTCGAGGGTCTATTTAAGTTCAGTTTGCCAAATTGAGGGAGTGTTTTTAAGCCTATCAATAGTTTAAGAATGAAAATAATAATTCGTGCCAAGTTCGAGGATATCTTTAGTACTTTTCTCAATTAAAAAACGACTCACGCAAGCAACATATATATTACTATCAACAAAAGCTGTTAAAAGTAAAAATTATTGAACAATAAAGTTTTTGGGTTTTTTTGGTGTGTGTACCATTTGGTGTTATTATTGTTTTATTTAGAAATTCCCAAAATATATCAAGATTTTAAATATGTCATGTGTGATACGAAAGATGAGAAGGTTAAGGGGTAATTCGTCAGATGAGATCGAGGGAAGAGGATCTGGCGAAACAAGATTCGTATGGAAATCTGGAAGAGCAGACAATATGTATGGATGTAATTTACTGAGCTGTTTAATATCATTTTTGTTAGACCCCGTAATTATTTAACTAAAGATAACTATACAATTAGAAAATTTCGTTGTGGACGTCGGGTAATTTAAACTTAAGTATATTTCTGGTGTTTGATTAGAGCTTTAAGTGAATATGG